>CAKNXH010001295.1:0-80787 GCA_932178445.1 Andricus quercusramuli | reverse complement strand
CATGTTTTTGGAAGTTCGTATTTTTAGTGAAAATTGAATTTTTTGGTTGAAAATTCATGTTTTTGGGTAGAAAGTTCAACTTTTTATTGAAAATTCGTATTTTCGACGTGAAAGTTCAACTGTTTTGTAGGAAAATCGTCTTTTTGGTTTGAAAATTCAACTTCTTCATTGAAAATTATTATTGTTGATTTGAAAATTAAATTGTTTTATATAAAATTCGTGGTTTTGCAGACAAATCAACTTGTTGGTAATAATTAACTTATCTTGATGAAAATTCATATGTTTGTTTCAAAAATTTCAATATTAGGGTTGAAAATTCATCAACTCCGTAGAAAATTCGTCTTTTCAGTTTGAAAATTAAACAATTCGGTGGATTCAGAGATTTTATGAAGTTTTAAATAATTATCTACGCAATAATGAGAAACCAACGGCGATACCACGCTGAAAACACCAGTTCCCGTTAGATCACTGAAGTTAAGCAGTGTTGGGCGCGGTTAGTACTTGGATGGGTGACCGTTCGGGGAATACTGCGTGTTGTTGACCCGTCGTGGGTGTGGTGGACCCACACTGGTAGTATTTATCCACCTAGAAACACTACCTGAATCGGGTAGTGAGGCAATGGACTTTCGAGTTCGAAATGCTAATCATTTTTTTTTTTTTTATAATGAGAAACCAGACATATCTGAAATGAATAAATGTCCCATTTATTTCAATTGTCATGCCGACATGAATTTCGATGCAAGCTATTATTTTCATAATTATACTATTATTTTGAAACACAATACATTTTACACTGCTGTGAATAAAGTACGGAATATGTATTTTTTTATCTATAAGTCTTGTATTAAGTATTATTCACACTTTTTACTTCTTTCGCGCAGAAATACAATATATCATGATGTAAAATTTACTTTTTTTAATGATGGTTTGAGGTTTAGAGAGCAGATACATACATATAATTTTATTCAACTGAATATTTTGCATTCGGAATGAAAGACTGCATAATATAAATCTTAGGATAAAAAGAAAAAAAGAGAACCAGAAAATTTAAATAATCATTTTGTGTCATTACTCTATTCATATTCTTGAACGACATTTCTGCATAAAAAAATTTCTTAATCATTTTCTAGATCCTTTTTTGACATACCTGAAATCATCAAAAATCTTTTCGAATTTTCTCAAGAATCTTAAGTATATAGATAAAGGAATGAGTTCAGAAAATAGATATTGATTCGACATTTTTATTTTGTACTAAAAATTTATTTTCCCCTCAAATTAAAATTCAATTGAAATTTTTTTCTTTCTTCACTGAAAAATATTTTTTTATTGAAAATTATACTATTTTGTTGAAAATTCTTTCTTGCGGTATGAACAATCATCTCTTTTGGTTGAAAATTCATGATTTCAGTTAAAACTTCATCTCTTTGGTCGAAAATGTACTATTTTGTTGAAAATTTATATATTTTAATAAAATTCCTCTTTTTTTAAAATTAATTTTATGGCTCAAAAATTCATCTTCTTTGTTGAAAATTAATCTAACTTGGTTGAAGATTCATTATTTTGTTGGAAATTTGTCTTTTTTGACAGAAAATTAAACTTTCTTGTGGAAAATTAATCTATTTATGGGAAGGATTCAATCATTTCGTTGAAAATTCGACTTTTTTGGATGAATTAAAATGTTTGTGGTTAAACATTTATCATTTTAGTTAAAAATTCATATATTTGGTTAACAATTCAACTCTTTTGTTAAAAATGAGTCTCTTTAGGCAGAAAATATAAGCTTCTTAGTAAAAAATGCAACTTTTGGTTCAAAAATCAATGATAATCAATCAATTATTATCAGTTATTATCAGTGAACTGGTCCAAACTCTACCCTCACGGAGTTTATATGTTATGGTCTTAGAAATTTCGAAACGTATCTGAAGTTTGAAATCGAGTCAAGAACATTGAATAACGGCTGATTGGTCTACACAAAATATAAATGTATATTTGATATACGCAGATTTGAATAGTTACCATTCAGGGTGTGTCAAGTAATCAGAATTAGGGTTTTGGTACAATTTCAGGGTGACACAAAAACTTCATTTTCAAAATACCCTAACTTTTCCCTCATTTTTCACTAAGCCATTTCTCATTTCCATCTTTATTAATATTCATAGATTAGAATTTTAACCTTGTAATATTTATGAAAGGAATGAATCAATTATATTTGATTGAAATAAAAAAAAAGTTATTTATTTGAACAAAAAGAGATAATATTTTCACAAAATACTTCAATTTTCAACAAAATAGTTGAATCTTTAAACAGATTGTATTATTTCCAACCAAATGGTATAATTTTTAATTAAAAGAGAAATAACTTAAAACAAAAACAGTTGCATTCTAAATAAAGAAATTTCACTTTTTAGAAGCGAGTTGAATTTTCAACAAAAAAAGGCGAATTTTCAATCCAAAAGGTGGCTTTTGCTATCCAAATTGATGAATGTTCAAACAAGAGATATTAATTTACTAACCCAAAAAAAAACATATTTTAAAAAAAATACAGGAATTACAAAAAGTAGTCGAGTTCTCAATTGAAAAAGATCAATTTTTAACCAAAAATGAAAAAGTTAAATTTGCAGTGATAGTAATTTGTGTGGCAGGCGCGAAAAAGTAGCCTTTCCGGGCGAGGAGGATGTTTTTCAACAGGATCAGTCGATGATGATTTTCGAAATTTTTGAAATTTCTGGTAATTTATTGAACTTTGGTAATTTTGGACTTTTTTAATCTTTCGGTAATTTGTGTTCATTAATCATTCATTTATAATAATTTATCATTGATTTATGGTGTGTTATCACTTTGTGTGGGTCCAATGGCTACCCACAATCACTCTTTTAAATTAAACGTCAACGCGATAGTGAGTTTACCACTCCTGAAAACTGCCGTGTGAAGATTAGCCATATAATGACCCAATTTCAACCAAAGAGATGAATTTTCGAGTAAAATAACAAAATTTCCAAACAGAAAGACGTTTTTTTAACAAATATAGACTTTTCAGTCAAGAAAGAAGAAAAACTTGATCTAAATTTTTAAACTTTCAACTTAAAAAAAAGAGATAATTTTCACACAAAAAACAGTAAATTTCAAACCATGAAGATTAGTTTTCTACAAAAAGAGACGCACCTTCAACTAAAAAAATCAATTTTCAACAAAAAACGGAAAAGTTTTCATTTAAAAAATTAATTTTAGAACCAAAAAAAAATCAATAAATAGTTGAATTTTCAACTAGAGATATAAACTATCAACTAAAAAATATAAATTTTCAACAAAGCAGTTAAACTTTCAACCAAAGAGAATGAATTTGCATAAGAAATTATGAATCTTCTACTATAATATTTAAACTTTCAGTTAAAAAAATTAATTTTCAATAAAAAAACGTATTTTCAATCCGAGATGAATTTTCAATTAAAGTGATTCATATTTTACTTTTTAGTGAAAAATAGTATAATTGACCAAAGAAGACGATTTTTCGAAAACATACATTTCAACCGAATCATAAAATTCTTAACTATAAGAATAATCGTCAGGAGAAAGTAAATGCAAAGAAATAGAAATAGAGAGACAAGTTAAATAAATTACTAACAAGAATATTATATCAGGTATTTGCCCGGACCAAGAATATTCGAAAACCAGAGTCTTAATCTTGTAAAATTTTTAACATAGAATCTTCTATAAACAGAATAAAACTATTTGAAAAAAAAATTGGAAGGTTCCAAATTTATTTTCCTTAACATTTATTTAAAATGCCTCTCATTGAAACTCCCCGACTTTTTCATAGATTTTTTCAAAATCCCTGACTGATCCCTGACTGTTCCCTGATTTCCATGTTTTCCCCGATCTACGGGCACCTTGACTTTTGAAAAAAATTAAAAGTCATCAAATAGATCTTTCTTTTGAATAAACATTTTTTCTTAGCAATATAAACTTTGTATTATAAGCCAAGACAAAAATTGTGCGGTTCAAATAAAAAATTTACATTATTCCAATGAAAATGATAAAGAACATAAATATGTCTGTTTGACAGAATAAAATTTATTTTGAAAAAAAAATCTGATTGTATGACGGTAATTATATATAGGGAAGTTTAATTAAAAGTTAGGACACTATGTGTTGATAAACTAAAATTCGAATTATACATTTTAGGTATATTTGTGGTTTTAATGAATGATTATCTACTGAAGGTTAATTATATATTGTATGGTGGTCTCCCCTACGTTTATCTTTCAACAATAGCCTTTTATCCACTTTTTTCTGTCTTATTAAGTGTAACGCAAAATTTCCCCCGTGTATTCAGTTTATGTAGAGGAAATCTGTTTTAATCTCTTGTACCGGAATTCATAACAGGGAAAATGATAAATCGTACGCTAAGAGAATATTAAAATAACGGAAATAATGGAGATATTATAAACGTAAAATTTTATAGTCAAGCGAGAGGCTCGGATAAGCAATCTCATTCTGTTACATCTCGAAAGCGGAAGGAAAACACAGTTTTACAATATATTTTCACATATATTTTTAGCTGATGAAAATAGTACTTTGTGCAAAGTAGAGTACGAGGCCGTTATAAAAAGGTGGAATTTATCTGACCTTGAAAATAATATTTCGTTATTAATGCGACTTGTAGAATTATTCCCTTATCGAATTTAACACGCCTGCTTCGAGAAAGTCGCTAAGAGAGTAGTTGTAGGTCAAGTACGCACATATTTGAGTAAGAAAATTCTTTTATAAGCTCTTTTGAGCCATAAAAAAAAGGATTTTCATGACTATTAACATTTTTCCATATTTTCCAGGCTCAGTGATCCTCCTAATACGGAAGAAATAGTGTCGCAGTACATTGCAAGGTTTAAAAGAGTAAAAAATTTCCGCAAACAGAATGAAAAATCTAGGTTTCTTTCAAATGCTTCGCCCTTGTGTGCGAAACAATGTAGTATGTTGGGCTTGAATCATGCAAGGGTTGGCAGCTCACAACAGCAGCCCGCATTGTGTAAGATGATAATCACAATGACCTCTAAGGCAAATGACTGGATGAGGGTGACTCAAATTAAAACAAGTTCTCCAAAGTGTATGCCATTCCTTATATTTTTTGTTACGAAATCCAAAGAAATAAAATAAAGGTCTAATTTATGGGACGCAACCGAAATGAGCTAATGGTCAACCACCCTTAACTTTCTAGATCTTCTAGAGACGAAAGCGGTCCGACCATGACAAGTATGAAACTATAAGTTTAATAAAAGCTCAATTATCTTTTTGGATATAGTACAAAAGAGAATTTCAAATTAAATATTTTGCAACCAAAAATCATGACCACAGAAAAAACATAAGATAAACTTTACATCGATTTCCGACGAAAGATTCTCTGCAACAAAAATTAACTTCACAGGATAAACTTCACATAAATATCGATTAAACTTTCTTTTTCATTCCGTGACAAACACATGTATTTTGAAAGACGCGAAGTTGGCTGAACAAAACTTTATCGCTCTAAAAAATTTCCTGCAACAAATTTTATTCTTAGTTTTTTCTGTGGACTTTTCTATCATAAAAGATTAATTTTTAAGCCAAAAGGGACACAGAAAAAATGAAATGTAATCTTAAGACTTTACAGCGATTTCAGAGTAACCTTTACCAGCAACAAAAATTACCTTAACGTGTTAAGATTTACTCACCATATGGGAAATAGATACAATTTCGACTCTATTAAATCTTGGTTTGTTTCGATGCGAGAAAATTTAACTTTATCTTCTTGAAAATTACCCGCAACCAAAATTCAGTTCTGTTTTTTCTGTCATAAAGTTCCAACAAAACAATTCAATTTTCCACAAATAGGATGACTTATCGAGAAAAATAGTAAAATTTTCTACGAAATAGATCTATTTTAAACAAAGTAACTGATTATTTGACCAAACTGTTGAATTCAACGAAAAAAAAACGAATTTTCAACAAAATACTTAAATTTTCAACTAAAGAGTTGAATTCTTCACAAAATAATACTATTTTCAAAAAATAGTTGAGCTTCAAAACTTGAAAGAAAAATTCTCAACAGAAAAACTTGATATTTCAACCAAAAAAATTAAGTTCCTGCTGGAAGTGATCAATTGTAAGAACAAAAAGACGAATTTTTAACAAAATACATGAATTTTCAATCAAATTGTTGAATTTTCAAATGAATTTTAAAACGAAAAGACGCATTTCCTACCAAAAAGACAAATTTTCAATTAAATTCATAAATTTTCAAACAACAAGTTAAATTGTCAACAAAATAATAAGATTTTCAACAGAGTAGTGAATAAAACAATAAAACAATTTCTGCCAAAACAGATGAATTTTAAAACCAAAAAGATTAATTTCAACCAAAGAGTTGAATTTCCAGCAGAATAATACAATTTCCAACAAAACAGTTCAATTTTCAAATAAATAGTTGCATTTCAAGCTTACAAAGATGAGTTTTCGATAAAAGCTATAATGTTTAAAAGTTCAAACAAAAAAGATAAAATGTCTGCCAAAAGAGATGAATTTTAAAACCAAAAAGACGAATTTTCAACAAAATATAGGAATTTTCAACCAAAGGGTTGAATTCCCAAGGAAGAAATAACATTTTCAGCAAAATAGTTCAGATTTTAACTATTTTATTTACTATTTTAACCGAATAGTTGAATTTTCAACAACAAAATTAATTTTCAACCAAACAGTTGATTTTACAACCTCATGGTTGAACTTTTAAGTAAAAAGGACGAATGATCAATAAAATACATGAATTTCCAACCAAACTGTTGGATTTTCAACTAAAAACGATGAATTTTCAACCAAAAATGGAGAAGTTTAACTTTCAGTAATTTTTAACAAAAAAAATATGAATTTTAGCCAAACGACGAATTTTCTGTAAAACAGTTAAATGTTCAACCTAAAAATTTGAATATTCAACCAAAATTTATCATTTTTAACCAAAAAAGAGGAAATTTCAAACCAAGCAGGTTAGTTTTCTATCGACAAAGACAAATATTCTGATAGAAAAGATCAATTTGGAACAAAAAATGGAAAATTTAAATTTTCAGTCGAAAAAATTAATTTTGAACAAAAAAAAAACGAACTTTCAACTGAATAATTCAATTTCCAACAAATGAGACAAACCTTCCACCTAAAAAATAAATTTTCAACATAGTACCTTTTACCCAAGAAGTTGGATTTTTTGAATAAAAAGTCATCAATTTTCAGCGAATAATTTAATAGCAGATGTCTCAACTGAAAAAGATTTTCATTTTCAATTAGAAACCGCTGAATTCAATCAAAAAAAGACGAATTTTCAAGAAATTAATTGAATCCAAAGAGAAGATCAGTTTGCAATCAAACAATTGCTTTTTATTAAAACAAGTTTGAATTTCTAATGAAGCATATGATTTTTTTAACCAAAAAGAAAAATTTCGTTTGAATTTTCAACACAAAAATATGAATTTTCAACAGAAAGTCTACTGCAAAATAATTGAATTTTCAATCAGAACGGATGACTTTTTAACAAAATTGTTGAATTTTCAACAAAATAATAACAGCTTCAACTGAAAATATTATCGCCATGAGGAATCAGCTGCAGAAAAACCTAAAAATGCAAGGCAAGTAAATTACTAACAATGAATGTTATATCAGATTGCAGACATTTTCAAAAATCCATAATTTTTTTCTTACTAATTATTTATTTTCCCTGACCATTATGATCCAAAGATCAAACTTTTTGGGATCCTTGAAAACTTTTCAGTGACAAAGATGTACTAGAAAAAAAAATCACCAAGACGCAGGAATCGAAATTAGAAATACAGTGAAATTTAAAACTTTTTATTTTGGTATTAAATGAAATTATCTTTGTAACTTGTGATTTAAAATATTTCTGAGCAAATGCGGGCTTTTTTAGCATAGAAATACAGTAGAAGACTTTTTATCAGATACCAAATTTCAAATAATGCTAAAACTAAAAAATGATACGGAAAAATGTATTTCGTAATATTCCTTTGAAAAATGAACGAAAAAACGCATTAAATGCAAAGATTTTTGCAAATCTCACTGTTTCATCAATTTCTGGTTATTAGTGGAAAAATATGACTTCTAATAGTGGGAGTCTCATTTTAAAAAAATTTTAATTTAAATATCCTTTATCCTTTATTTTTTATCGGAATGTGAATAAAGTTTCTAGCATTGCCTCGCGGTTCTCTCTATATCTTTTAATGATATACTAAATAGATTCATAAATACTGTTGTCTTTGAAACGCTTCCCAGAACTAGTTTAAAATTCCTAAAAAATATACTCGATTCATTGAAAACAATACATTAAAATTGACTTTTCAGCGATTTTATACAGCAGGATATCAAAGCAATAATTTCAGTGATGTGAAAAACTAACTAGGAAATCAATGGAAAAATCTTAAGGAAGATACATATATTTATTCTACTGTTGAATCTGTAGAATTACAATTTTTAGATTTCCATCCAAGGTAATAGATAATTACATGAATGATTTTCAGCTGGAAACAAAATTAGTATTTTATTAAAGGTAATATTGTTTTAAAAGTTATCGCATTTTTATTCATTTTGAATTATTTAAAGAAAGACTAAATGCAACATTTATTGTAGAGAAGATTAATTTAAAGTAGCAGAAAGTTTATCAAGACATTTTGTTCACAGGTCCTAATTTCGTTATAAGTTATTATATATAAAAGATGAAAAAACGAAGAGAAATAACATGAAAAGTGCAACATCAGGATATAAACTAACGACGGATATACAGTATCGGACAACTAACCGAGTGACCTATTAAAACTTAGCCATGGCTTTGAAAGGTGATAGCACCGTCCAGAATGCAGATAAAAGTATTTTCAAAAACCCGTTGCAAAGCTTATTAAATTATGCGTTGAATGAGCATCGGTTGAAGTAATTTGACCTAGAGGATATTTAATTATCACGCGAGAAGGACAAAAATAACATGGAAGGAGCTAGGGAAATAAATGTATTACTTCGATATTTTACAATAGTAATTGAAAGCTCAAATCCTTTTGTAAAATAACAAATTAATAAATTCATTTCCGTAGTTCCTGCCAAAATTTAAAGTTGGAGTACAAAATTCCTTACAAATGGAAATTCTATTTTTGTCTTTCTCAGGTTATAACTAAATACCCGGAAGGCCAAATATTTCCGACTAGGGCTCATTTAACGCAGAATTTAATAAGCTTTCTAGAGGACTTTTTAAAAGTATCTTTATCTACATTCTGGACGATATTATCACCTTTCAAAGTCAAGGCTACTTTTTAATAGGTCACCCGCTTAAGATACTATCTGTCGTTAGCTGGTACTAGTTGTCTTCGACATTTTTGAAAACGTTATTTCGAATCTAGAAATATAGAAAACATGTTTTTGAATAAATTTTCTAAAATCTGTAACAGTCGAGTGGATAATATAACCTTCATTATCATTATATGATAATTATTAAATATTGAAATGAAAGGGGTGCGAAACCTATCGTGTTTTCGTCTCGTGCTACAGATCTTTGATAGTCCGATAGCGCGACATTATGATAATCAAGTAGTTCAGCAAATCTGATCGTACATAGTGTTCCGTGTCAGTCACGTACTCTGGTTTTACATGATAAAAAGAGTGTCGAGGCAATAAACCAGTCCAAAGCACCTGCTGCTATTAATTATATGCCACTAATTTTCCCGAAAACTATTTCCTCATTGACAAAATTCCGATTTCTGTGAACTCAAACGAGCCAATAAACACGCTTTGATGCACAATAATACCGCATTTAAACTAATTTTCCTTCTTTTTAATCTTTATCACTACATATAAAACTATATTGCACATTATAACATGCGAGTTATTTCCTGAACAGATTTTCCCAAGCGAAAAATATTTTAATGAATCTATCAATTTTTAAACGAAGCCAAAAATATCTACTTTATGGAATAATAACTCCACTAACTTATTAATGCTCTTTCTAATTCATTGACTCCACAACATTTTTCATTATCATGGATTAAATTGACTCTAATATAAAATAAGTGAAGCAATCAATACTTTCAAAAAGATTTCTATATTCTATACACACTTCACAATCCAAATTGCCCTCAAAACAGGGGAAATAAGGCAATTTTTTATGAAAGAAGAGGAATAATAGGCGAATAATTTTTTTAAATTAACTTAATGAAGGTACTGTCTTTCTATGATTTGAAGCCAGAATATATATTGCAATTTTCAACAAATTAGTGTAATTTTGAACCAAAAAGATGAATTTTTTACCGAAAGAGTTGAATTTTCAACCCTGAAAGACTTCAATCTACAAAGATAATTTTTCAACCAAATGGTCAAATTTTTAAACGAAAAAAATTAAACTTCAACGGAAAAAGGTTGCTTTCTCAACCAAAAAAGATGAATTTTCTATCAAAAGATGTGGATTTTTACCATAAGTTGAGTTTTCAATCTGAAAATTCTAATTTACTACAGAAAAGATTCATTTTTTAAGAAATAGTGGAATTTTTAACCTACAAAGATAAATCTTCAAACAAAAAAGACGAATTTTCAACAAAAAATGTTGAATTTTCGACCAAGAAAGATATTTCAGTAAAAAAAGAAAAAAAATGCAACTAAATTGTTCAGTTTCCTACAAAACAGTAAACTTTTTCGTACAAAAATATGAATTCCTAACCAAAAAATTGGAGTTTAAAAAAAAAAAGATGAATCTTCAACCAATACAGATTACTTTTCAACCAAACAGTTGCATTTTAAACCAAAAAAGATTAAATTTCTTCAATCAGAGATGAATTTTTGAACCAAGTAGACAAATTTTCTGAAAAAAAGTTAAATTTTTCACCCCCAAAAATAGAATTTTCGACAAGAAAGTTGATTTTTAACGGAGTTAATGATTTTTTTATCCGGATAGTTGAATTTTAACCTAATCAAAATGAATTTTCAAGCAAGAATATTAATTTTCTACCAAAATATGAATTTTCAACTGAAAAAGATTGATTCTCAGCCAAGAATATAGATATATTTTCCAATCAAAAAATTAATTTCCAACGAAAAAAAACGGATTTTCAACCAAGAAAAAGAATTTTGCTACCAAAGAGACGAATCTTTAAGCAAAGAAATTAATTTTAAGCAAAGTAGTCCAACTTTAAACCAGGTAGTGAAATTTTCTACAAATGAAGATGAATTCTTAAAAAACTATGAAATTTTAACAAAATAGTTCAATCCTTAACCAAAACAGATTAGTTTTCAACCAAACAGCTGCATTTTGAATGAAAATAAATTAATTTTCAGACCAGAATGACAAACTTGCAACTAAGAAAAACTTTTGCATTCAAAAAAGAAAGAAACTTAAAACTTAATTATGGAATTTTCGAGCCAGAAAGTTGGATTCCACATTTAACAGTCTAATTTTCAACAAGAGTCAAATTTTCATCCAAAAAGATGAAACTTAAACCAAAAGAAAACAAAATTTACAAAGAAAATCAACTTTCAACTGATTAATTATATTTTTAACAAAATAGTTTAATCTTCAACAAAACAGATTGATTTCCAACCGAACAATGGCATTTTTAACAAAAAAAGATGATATTTCTCTAAAAGAGATGAATTCTCAAGTCAATTGTCAACTTGAAAATATAAATTTTTAATGAAAAAGATTATTGTCAACAAAATAAATTGTTTTTCGACCGGATAGTTGAACTTTCAACCAAAAAGATGCATTTTTAACAAAAAAGTTAAATTTTGAACCAAAGAAATGAATTTACAATTAAAAAACTTTAGGTAGTTAAATTTTTTCACCAATAAAGATGACTTCATAACAAAAAATGTAACAGCTGATACTTCAACCAAAGAAGATTTCAATTTTAAAAGAAAAAACAGTTCAATTTAACCAAAAAAGATGATTCTTTAACAAATTAGTTGTAACCTTAACAAAAACAGATTATTTTTTAAGAAAGCAGTTGCATTTACAACCAAAAGAAATTAATTTTCAAATGAAGAAGGCAAATTAACAATATTATGAAAAAATTTTCTATCAAGAAAGATTTTTCAGTCAAAAAAGAAAAAAAATTGCAATTAAATTGTGAAATTCTCAAGCGAGAATGTCGGAAATTCTATTAAACAGTTTAATTTTCAACGAGAAAGTTTATTTTCAACAATTTAATAGTTCAATTTTCAACCAGAGAGATGAATTTTCATTAAAAAATGAATTTTTTACAAAGTAATTTAACTTTCAACCAATTAGGTGAATTTTCAAACAAGAAATGTGAATTTTTAACAGAATAGTTGAATTTCCAACAAAATAATAAAATTTTTAATCAACAGCAGGGACCCGACCGAAACAAAATACTTTCGTGATTTTTGTTCTGTTTCTATCATGCCAAAACTTAACTAAATTCACTCGACTTAGGTAACGCTATTCAAAATACCGGAATTGTAACGAAATTTTTAATTTTTGCGTAATTGTAAGCAATAGTTTATTCAAATCTTTGTGCATTTTATGAAAATATTAAAAGTCAGATTGATAAAATATGAGGTTATAACAATTTCGTTTTTAATTTGGATTTTGAATAACGTAACGTAACGAAACGATAGTTTCTGAACAAAAAATTTAATAGTAGACTTTTGAATTAAAAAGAATTAACTTTCAACCTAAAATAGTTGGTTTTTCTCATTGAGTTCTATTAATTCAGTTCGTATTTAAGGGAGAAAGCGAAAAAAATAGAATTTTCTTGAAAACAGGGGACAAAAGAAGAATTCTTTTAAAAAATGGGAAAGGGGGAATAGGGAAAAAAACGAGAAGTGCATGTTAATCTATAAAAGTTGAAGAGCAAAAAGTGCATATAATTGAATGGAATGAAAAGTTCCGATTCAACTCGTAATAAAGGTAAAGACGAGTTAAGCAAGGTGAGGCAAGGGGCAATGAATCCGTAATTCATTTTTTATTCGCCAAACTCTGGATACTGATACATTCAGTAAGTTGAGTTTATGAGGAAATACGATAATAAAACTGAATCCATTTCCCTGAAGAAAGAATTTTAAGGCCAAAAACGTAAAAAAGAACGTTGCAAGTGTTTAAGTGTCTACCTTTAACTGATCGATCCATTCCACGACTGGAGGTCAGGTTGTAAAAGAAATTTAAACCGATTTTCACGACCGACCCTGATTCTAGGTGCTCCCGAAGAAGCCTTACGATTTGTTAGAATTGGACGAAATGGGCCCTAAATGATATTACGATACGTTCATATAGTCACAATAGATCTCAATGAATAATTTTTTATCCGAAGGCCGATCAAAACGTTGCAAACAATTATCATGTAGGAAGGAAATCGCAAAGGTTTTGTAACACGTGATACTTCTCTGATCAAAAAATGAAATTTAAATCCGTCTCGATGCATTAAATACCAATATTATCGGCACAAGAAAAATTTAGAAGTTATATTTACAACCAAATAGTTGAATTTTCAAGCTCGAAAGTCCGATTTTTTCACAATAGAGTTGAATTTTTAAACAAATAATTGAGTTTCCAACAAAATAGTTGAATTTTCTACAAAATAGCTAGATCCTCAACCTACAAGGATGAATTTTCAAACAAAAATATTTATTTTCTACCAAAAGACGAATTTTCAACAAAGTGGTAGAATTCTCAACCAAATAAACGAATTCTCAAAACACAAGATTAATTTTCCATATGGACGAATTTTCAACAAAATACATTTATTTCCTCCCAAATAGTTACATTTTCAACTTATAAAGAAAAAATTTACATCCCGAAATGGAATAGCTAGATTTGCAGCTGAAAAAAATTAATTTGTAACAAAAAACAAATTTCCAACAAAATAGGTGAAAATAGGTGACTTTTAAACTAGAAAATATCAATTTGCAGCCAATATATGAATCGTAAAATTTTCAGTTCACGAAACTAATCTTCAACAAAAAAACTAATTTTCAACCAGTTGAATTCAACCAAAAAATACGAATTCTCAACAAAATAGTTGAATCTTCAACCAAAATTATGAAGTTTCAACAAACAAGATTGAGTTTCTACCCACACAGACAAATTTTCAACAGTATACAATAATTTTCTACCAAATAGTTCAATTAAAAAAAAAAATAGTTGAATTTTCTAAAAATAGCTAGATCCTCAACCTACAAAGATGAATTTTGAAACCAAAATATTTATTTTCTACCAAAGGACGAATTTTCAACAAAGTGGTAGAATTCTCAACCAAATAAATGAATTCTCAAAACACAAGATTAATTTTCCACTCAAATAGTCGAAATTTTAACAAAATAGTTTAATTCCCGAATGAAACAAGATCTATTTGAAATGAAAAATGCAATCGTTGAAATTTCAGTTGAAAAAACTAATTTTCAACGATAAAAAAACTAATTTTCAACGATTTGAATTCAACTAAAAAAGACGAATTTTCATCAAAATAGTGGAATCATCAACCAAAATTATGAGTTTCCAACAAACAAGATTAATTGTCCACATAGACGAATTTTCAACAAAATACATTTATTTTCTCCCCAGTAGTTGAATTTTTAACTTATAAAGAAAAAATTTACAACCGAAAATGTAATAGTTAGATTTGCAACTGAAAAAAATTAATTTGTAACAAAAAACAAATTTCCAACAAAATAGGTGAAAATAGGTGACTTTTCAACTAAAAAATATCAATTTGCAGCCAATATATGGAATCTTGAAATTTTTAGTTGAATAAACTAATCTTCAACAAAAAAACTAATTTTCAACCAGTTGAATTCAGCCAAAAAATACGAATTTTCAAAAAAATGGTTGAATCTTCAACCAACATTATGAAGTTTCAACAAACAAGATTAATTTTCTACCCACATAGACAAATTTCCAACAGAATACAATAATTTTCGACCAAATAGTTAAATTTAAAAAAAATAGTTGAATTTTCTAAAAATAGCTAGATCCTCAACCTACAAAGATGAATTTTCAAAAAACAATATTTATTTTCTACCAAAAGACGAATTTTCAACAAAGTAGTAGAATTCTCAACCAAATAAATGAATTCTCAAAACACAAGATTAATTTTCCACTCAAATAGTCGAAATTTTAACAAAACAGTTTAATTCCCGAATAAAACAAGATCTATTTGAAATCAAAAATGCACTCATTGAATTTTCAGTTCAAGAAACTAATTTTTAACGATAAAACAAAAAATAATTTTCCACGATTTGAATTCAATTAAAAAAAACGAATTTTCAACAAATAATGGAATCCTCAATCAAAATGATAAATTTCCAACAAACAAGAATAATTATCGATATGACGAATTTTCAACAAAATACATTTATTTTCTCTTGAATAGTTGAATTTTCAACCTAAAAAGGAAAAAATTACAACCGAAAATGAAATAGCTAGATTTTCAGCTAAAAAATTACTTTTTAACAAAAAACAAATTTCCAACAAAATAGTTCAATTTTCAACTAAAATTTTGAATTTTACACTAAAGTAGTTTAATTTTGAACGAATCTATGAATTTTTAACAAAAAAGTTGATTTTCTACGCAAATAGACGAATTTTCAACAAAATAGGTGACTTTTTAACTGGAAAATACTAATTTGCAGCCAATAAATGGAATCGTAAAATTTTTAGTTCAAGAAACTAATCTTGAACAAAAAATTAATTTTCAACCAGATGAATTCAACCAAAAAAACTAATTTTCGACCAGTTGAATTCAACCAAAAAATATGAATTTTCAACAAAATAGTGGAATCTTCAACCAAAATTATGAAGTTTCAACAAATAAGATTAATTTTCTAACCACATAGACGATTTTTCAACAGAATACAATGATTTTCTACCAAATAGTTAAATTTTCAACCTATAAATAGATAAAAAGGGAATTCTAGATCAATCTAAAAATCTATACGCCCTCCCCCACATTACTCCCTTCCTCACCGAGTGAGACACGCTTACTCCGAAAGAGAAATGACTTAATGGTATAATATAAAGGAAACATTTTCAACCTAAATGTAATAGCTACATTTTCAAATTAAAAAAAAATGGGTAATAAAAAAAATGTCCAACAGAATAGTTTAGTTTTCAGATTTCATATTAATTTTCTAAAGAAGACGAATTTCCAAGAAAGTACATAAATTTTCAATAGGAAAAGATAAATTTTCAACCAAAAATGGAATAGTTACATGTTCAGTCAAGAAAATTAGTTCTCAAAAAAAAAATTTAGAAAATAGGTAAATCTTTAATCAAAAAGTGATTAAATTTCAACTAAAATGATGAATCTTCAAAACAAAAGAATGAATTTCAAAGAAAGAGTTCAACATTCAGCCAAAGAGTTGAATTTTCAAACATACAGTTTATTTTTTAACCAAGAAGGTTATTTTTCTCAACAAAATATGTCAACTTAACCAGAAATATAATTATGGGCATTTGAACCAAAGAAAATTATCTTTTAAACAAAAATAGTTGAATTTTCCTATTAGGTTCTATTAACTCAGTTCAAATTTAAGCGAAACCCGAGAAAAAAGGGTTTCTTAAAAAGAGGAGAATAATAAGAATTCTTTAAAAAAGGAGAAAAGTGTTTAGGAAAGTCCTCTAATCTGTTAAGTAAATTTGCCCTCTACGTTAATCTTAAAATTTTATCAATGTTCATTTGGGGGAGGGGGGGGGGGGTCACCGAAAGATCATAAATTGTCACACGAGAAATGGGTGAGTCAAAAGTGATTGAAAATAGCATTACGTAATTTGTGAAAGCTCCCGAAAAGTTTTGCCCGTTGACTGTTCAAATAAATAAATAAACCATCATAATCATTATAATTATTAAAACCTAGCTTTCATAAAAGTGATATTTTCAACTCAAAGTTCCTAATATGGTTCGTGATAAAGAGTTTCAAGTTGAAAAGATCTAAAGTCGCAATTTCCAGTACTTTTTATGAGACGAAAAGGCGTCTTTCTGTACGTGACAGTGGAAAATGCCACTTAAGGTTGATTAACTCATTCGTGATAGATTCAAGTACAGGACTACCGTACCGTACCTACATACCTACTTCTGTCACGTGAACAGATGAGAGCGCTGAAATTTTTAGGAGAGGGATCACAGCGAAAAAGGACTCCAAAAAAGGGGAAATCACAAAAAGGGGAAAATAGGGGAAAGATTAAACATTTATTTTTACATTTAGAAAAGAAGAAACAATCTTTTTATAAGAAATTGTATCATTCTTAAATAATGTTAAATGATTTTTCAATGATTTCTGCCATTAGAGAATTATTTTTTTTAAATCCCTTTCCCCTACGTCTCTATTTATCGGTCATCAGTCCCCCTCCTCTACTCACTCTCAGTTCTGATAATTCCTTCTACTTCCCCTTTTTTACACTCCTATCCCCTACTTCCCCTCTACTGTACCCACGATTCCTCTACCCACAAAACCCCTCACTAACCCTAGTTCCCCTCCCCTCATTTCACCTCACTTCCTCTACTTCCCAACCCCTCATTTCCCCTCACTTCCCTCTTTCCCCTCTCATCATTTCCACCTTTTCTACTTCCTCTACCCTCATTTCACCAACTTCTCCTCATTTCCCTTCACTTCACCTACGTCCCCATCTCACATTTATCCTCACTTTCCCTACTTCTTCTACCCTAATTTTACCAACTTCTCCTCATTTTCCTTCACTTCCCCTACTTCCCCTTTTCTACTTATGGCTGAATTCCCCTAGCTCCCCTCCCATAATTTTCCCTACTTCGCTTCTACTCAATTCACTTACTTCCCCTTCCTTTCATTCCCCCTAATTTTCCACCCTTATTTCTTCTCACTCTCACTACTTACCCACCCGTAATTTCCCCAAAATTTCCCCTCACTTTACCTAATTCTTCATCCCACATTTCCCCTAAATTCTTTCCTCACTTCCCCTACTTCCCCTCTTTGGAAAGAAGTAGGACGGACGGATGCTCCACCGAAACTATAAAAGTTTCTGCCCAGGTCTATGAAATCCTAAAAAGCCCGAGAAAATATCAAAGTTTTTGAAATACCAATTATGTCTTAAATTGTTCTTACAATCAAGAATATTTCCCGCGAACCGCGTGTTGACGTCCCTGAATTTTTATTTTACAATATTAAAAAAAGTTTTAAAAGTGCATAATAACAAATTTTTAAATATTGAGAGTTCCATCAATTTTTAAACGAAATATCTTGAAATTCTTTAAAACCTTTAGAAGTCTTTCAAATCTTTTGAAATTTGTCGAATTCCTTCATATCCTTTGAAACTTGAAATCCGTAGAAATTCCTTGAAATTAAATTTATTTTATTCATTAAAGCTCTCCAGAAATTCCTTTTTATTTTTTGATTTCAAGAACATAAACTACTTTAAAATAAATTATATTAAATTTTATCCAATATTTGAATTTTAAATGACAGTTCAGAAATTGTTGAATTTAAAATGTTAAAATGTTGCCTAATGTTACAAAATCAAAATTGTTCAAATTCAAACACTTATAATTTGAAATGGTTCAAGCAGTAGAAACAGAATTATTTTTAAAAATTTTAATGTACTAAGTGCAACTTCAGTAAGATTTGACAATAACAATTTTCAAATAAAACCCTGAAGGATAAAACAATTTTTAATCTCTCAATTTTTAAATTTCTAAATTAAACAAAAAGATATTTCGGTTTTATTTTGATCTCGAAGAAAAGCTTAGGTGTCTTAATTGAAGAAAAAGTAAGAGAAAGTAGTTTGTTCAATTTTTTATAAATCGTTACATTAATTATATATATGGAATATATATGTTTGAAGAAAAAATATTAAACATCTACTGAAATCTGCGCTTGAATTCGCCGAACTTTTACAAGCTTTTTTTTTGGCAGTTTTCAAATTAGTAGTGTAATAGTAGTGTTTGAATTCTAGAACTCATTAAAGTGTTCAATCGAAAAATGTCATTAAGAGCAGTCAGGGTTGCAGTACACAATCAGATAACCAAGTGAATCGGAATTTTTCACGAGAGCGAAATAACATTCTGTAAAATCCAAATCACCTATTAAAGACAAAACAAAAGTTTACTCTCGAGCTGAAGCCTTTCTGAATTGAGGCTAAAAAGTATGATTAAAAAAATTATCGAGTTTCGAGAAATAGAATTTTGAAGTTTACAATCTCAAATTGATCTAAAACAACCTAAATAACCTAAATCAACCTAAAATTGAAACTGACTCGGTTGAGGATCACGATAAAAAGTTGAATTTTCAGTTTTAACAAAAAATAAAAACCTAAACCCGAGATATTGATTTGCTAAATTGGCAGAAAATGAGTTCAATTAGAAAAAATTAACCAATTCGGAGTAAATCATTCAAAAATTTGGAGGTTCAAATTTCATGGATTTTGAAAATCGTCTTTGAATAGCGACTAAAAATCTACATAAATTTTTTTTTTAATAATAAAAGTCTACTCCCGAGATATGAGGTGGCTGAATGAAAATAAAAAAGTTTTCATCAAAACAAATTGTTCTGTTCCGGGTAAATAAAGATTTAGTGTGACTGTGTCGCACTGTAATAGAAGATTTTTCGCTGAAAGGTCTATAAAAAAAAGAAAGGTATATGTTTCATTATAAATGAACGACAATATTTTTAAAAAATATCGTTTCTAATCGCAAGGCAAAAAGTGAAGTAAAAATAAATCTTGTAAAAGTGGCTTTTTGTAGAAAATGAAGATTTAAGATTTTAGGTTTGAATTTGATTGGTACTTTGGTGCTGAAAAAAGTGACAAACAGTTTTATCTAAGGGTTTTTTTTCTTGAAAAATAAGTATTTTATTATTGTGCTTTATTTGAAAACTTTTAGAAAGAGAAATATGGTCCCAAAAAGGATTAAACAGAGGCAATAGGTTAGGCACTTAAAAAAAAGGAAAATCCAAGAGACATGTATACAGAGTCAGTTATCTGGTTTTGAATCATCGATCTTTTGATTACTGTACTAAAAATAAGATTTCGAACAAGTCTTTTTAACACAAGACGAATTTGATTTTTAAGCATTTTTAATACAAAAATCTCATTTTCGGCAAAAATTTTGATTATATAGTTCTGCACTGCAACCCTTCAGTTGTTAATCTTTTAATTCTTGTTTGAATTTTAGTCTTATCGAACAATAATTAATGCACCTGAAGTTCTGAACGTTCAAATGAAGAAATCTTTGTCTCAATCCTACATTTCATTCAAAAATATTGTTCAAACAACAAATAAAAAAGGCATTATACATTTCTTTTATATTAAACTATTTTCAATGTGAATGTGCCAATATTTTAGCACTGTTTTTAGCTAGCTCAAACATGAATAAAAAAATCTTTCGTTTGAACGTTCAGAACTTCAAGTACATCAAACTAAAGAACCTTCAATGAGGTATAGTTAATTTCAAAAATATTTAGTTTGTATGAATTCAAAAAAAATCCATCTCTGAAACATTATTTACTACTCACGGTAGCATATTCTAGTTTTGGATATAAAAATTTTGTAGATGTAAAACGAACAATTATATTTTCAGATGTCGTATATTTAAAGAAAAACGGAAAATAGGGGGAAAATTGTCGAGAATCAGGGAAAAAGGGGAATTTAAGAAAAGGAGAAACGCAGAGGAATGGAGAAAAGACTTTGCACTCTGGAAGAAGAATAAGAGGGCAAGGTGGGCTTTATATAGAGCTGCTACAAGTTTACAGGAGCCTAGAGACTCAGATAGCGTTTGCTGGCACCGCTATCCCGATGAAAAATAAAAGAAACTCCTAAATAATCTTCGAAAACTGCGAAATGTTCAGGATGATATATGCCACATGAGAATTACGTATGTTTTTGTTTTTGTTTTGCATGAATTGATAACATGGAAATCTAAGTCAAGAAACGTATCACTAACAAGCGGAACCTACATCCTTCGGAATTTTTTTTAGATTTATACTCCTCCTGGTAATAGGTAATTACTAAACTTGTAATATACTAAAGTAATCTGATGCGCTTTTCAGCCATTCTCGAGAAAAACCGCTTTAACCCTTCACTCAGAGAAAAGATCGGGTTGATTCAATAAAACAGTTTGTTCAACACAATTTACTTGTTGAAACTAAAAAATTTGGTCAGCGCAAATTAACCTTTGGTTATTTTTAAGAAACACAACGAATTAATTTGGTCAATTCAAAGCATTTATTTAGTTGAGCATGTTTAGTTTAAATGATTTGGTTAAAGTAACGAAATAATTTGGTTAATTCTACCAAATACTTCCATTAACTACACTAAACATAACGAAACAGATGATGTCAGCCCGCGCCGGTGACCAGTTTGCGTGTAGTCGAAAAGATTCTCATCGTGCGTCTTGTCGCGAATTAGTAAAAAAAATTAATGATACGAACGACGCTAACAATGTCAACGTTTTTAAAAAATGGGATCTGAAACAGTATGCAGAACATTTTTATCATAAGTACAAACTTTAGCTCGCAGGGTTCACGCCGGTGCAGGCAATCTAACCTTAAAATTAATAAGTGATGAAAGAACCTCACACAATTGTATGGAGAAAAACCTTTTCTGTCAGATTGGGTGAAAGTTCGGTTTTCT
Source organism: Andricus quercusramuli (assembly GCA_932178445.1). Classification (NCBI taxonomy): domain Eukaryota; kingdom Metazoa; phylum Arthropoda; class Insecta; order Hymenoptera; family Cynipidae; genus Andricus; species Andricus quercusramuli. The sequence goes on along the minus strand of CAKNXH010001295.1, from coordinate 59,174 downwards.
AATGCTGCATGTGATGCTTATCAAAACTTTTTTACCAACAGCTTTTGTCATAGAATACAATTTTTTGAAAGTCGATATCTGGATACATTTTGATTGAACGAAACAACCAAAATATTTGTTTGGATCAACCAAAATATTTGGTTGAATTAACCAAAATATTTATTGCAATCAACCAAAATATTTATTATAATCAACCAAACTTTAGTAACCAAGAAAATTGGTTGAATCAACCAAGCATTTGATTGACCATATAGCAATGTATTTATTTCTTTGATCCAACCAAATTTGTCTTGAAACAACCAAACTTTTTTCTGAGTGTTCGCGCAATGACCTCGTTATTATATATTTTTCACATAGTTTTTAACAAATTACAAGAACAAAAATCGTGTTCAAAGTATTGTAGAACTTCATTTGACATTGAGAAACCTCGAGAACAATGTGTTTTTTAACGTAATGATTTTTGCAAATCAACAATGTGAAAAAATAAAGCCTTTTAATACACTGAATTTAATTGTGACTGATCAAAAATAGTATATTAGCTGAAAATTACGTCAAATGGGTTTTTCGGTCACTAGTTACGAATATAAAGTAAAAATTCCCAAATTTAAATCGCCAATATGGCACATGGATCCAATATGGCGGACAAAAAATTTAAAAATAAGTCCCGTGGCTTCAAAATAGGTTACGGGAATTTTTTTGGTCGCTGATTTTGAAGTCAAAATTCCAGGATTAAAATGGCGACCAAAAAATTTAAAAAGTGGTCCCGTGGATTTAAAATGGATCCTTAACGGTTCTTGAAGTCGCTGATTACGAATTTGGAGTCCACTTTTTTGAATTTTCAAAATTCAAAATGACGGATCCCATATGGCGTGCCAAATTTTTTAAAATTAGTTGCGTGGTTTCAAAATGGGTTTCCGGGAGTTTTTTTGTGTCGCTGGTTACGAATTTAAAGTTAAACTTCTAAAATTTTTAATGAAGGATCCAATACAAGGGACAAAAATTCAAAAATTGGTCCAGTGGCTTAAGAATGAGTCCTTACGGTTTTTTTGGATGGCTGATTACGAATCTGGAGTCAAAATTCCCAATACTCAAAATGGTGGATCCAATATGGCGTACAACCAATTTTAAAATAAATCCCGTGTTTTCAAAATGGGGTTTCGGTGTTTTTTTTGGGTCGCTGATTAAAAATCTGCAGCTAAAATTCCAAAATTTAAAATTACGAATCCAATACGGGGGAACAATTGGTCCCGTGGCTCAAAAATGGGTCCGTCGGGGTTTTTGGATGGCTGATTACGAATTTAGAGTCAAAATTCCAAATGACGGATCCAATATGGCAGGAAAATTTTTAGTAATACTTGTATCCACCATTTTGAATTTTGGAATTTAGACTCCAGATACGAAATCAGCAGCCCAAAAAGCTCTCAGGGCCTATTTGGTAGCCCCGGGGCCGATTTTTAAATTTTTTGGCCGCTATATTGTATCTGCCATTTTGAATTTTGTAATTTTGACTTCAGATTCGTAATAAGCAAATTTGAACAGTTTTTTTTAAGTTCAGCGTGTATTTTACAGACCTTTTTAATGCAATTCAAAAACAACCACGAAATTCGAAAGCGGGCTCAAAAAATTAAATATATGCATGTATTTTGATTTAATTTTTCGCTCTAAAGCATGTGTTTTATTTTATTTTTTTTTATTTGAATATTTTGATTCCTTCTAATTTTCTGCGCTGATTAATAAAAATTTGATGAGAACGGCAGCTTACGGAGATAACGGCCGGCCTGCAAAATGGGGTGAAAAAAATAAAATTCAAAATAGCGCTTATAACGCAATTTTTAATTGATATTAATTTTTTTAGATAAATTTGTATTTGATATTTCCAAGCGTTTTTTAAATTTGTATTGTTTATAATTTTATAATAATGTAAATAACGAACATGTTTCCACTACTGTTTATTAATATGCAAATTTGTCATTTGATATTATGTATTTGTTAATTTTATCAACAAATTGTATAAATAAATGCTCAAAGTGTCAATAAAAACAAGTAATTCTATCACCAACCTATTACTTTAAAAACGGACAATCCACAATGTTCACCATTTGATATTATAATTTTGTTTATAACAGATGACATAACTTACAAAACATTGTATTCAAAAGAATCGGCATTCCTCTCACTAATTACATTAGCATAAAATTTTAAACAATAAAAATTCGAAAATCGTTCATTCGTGTCAATTCTACGTTTCATTCTAAATTTTTATTTAAAAAATCAAAAATCAATTGAGAATTGCGTTCTACTAATACTAATAATATTTATGAATTTTTTCTGGTTTTAAATCGCAATAAAAAGGCTAATGAATAATACGCTATAGGGGAGATCACCCTACAGTAGTTAATCGTGAATGATAAGCATACATATACCTAAAACAATTACTTTTAATTTTAATTTATCAACACATATGTATTCCTAATCATACTAGTTTACAAAATTGAAAATTTGTTCTGCCCACAACATCTTAATATGATTTTTTTATGTATTTTGGCCCACTAAACACGAAAATCACACACACAAATTTTTTTATGGAAGCGTTTTTGAGACATCAAGGTTTTGATCTTCAATTTTTCAATTCAAATCAATTGTTTTCAATTATCAGAGTTGTTCCGACGTTTTTGAGTATATGTCGAGTTCTAATTTATTAAAAACGCTAGCATCTAAACTACCGGGCCGATCTGAAAACTTTACAATTGAAAGTTGTAGGAGATTCAGTTGCCTTCAAATTGAGTGCCCGTTTAGGGAAATCGGTCAAACTCGAGATATACTCAAAAACGTCGTGAATACTTTGAAAGTTGAAAAAAAAAATTGAACATTGATATCTCGAAAACGCTTCCATAACCAAATTTGTGAGTGTGATATTCGTGTCAAGTGGGCCAAAATACATGGGAAAATCGCAGTGAGTATGGCGGATGGATTAAATATGGTGAAATATGGTTGTAAACTAGTACTATTAATTAAATTGAATTAATTTGTTAACAAACATCAGTATTTTAAATTAAGGCTTATCTACTGTAGGGGCATTATCTGTTAGGGTGATCTCCCCTACAAGCAAAAATCTTAAAAATTCAATTAACGGCTTGGAAGATACGGGGTTTGAAAGAAGTCGGACCTCAAAATTCAAAAACCCCTAACGCTTTAAATTTCGAAAAATTTTAAAAACCATTTTAGGCTTAAACATCATAGACCCAACACAAAAGTTTAACCAAGTTTCGGCTTGTGTTTTAAATAGTTTATGCAACATATTTTCATGAAAATACGTTAAATGTGGAGTTGTATTGATTCAAAACGTTTTTTTTAACATCCGCAGAAAAGGTTTGTTGGTGATGAATATCTTACGAAAAACAGATCTCTTAAATATTCGCGAAAAATGGTGAAAAAGGTAGAAAAATATTATTGTTTGGAAAATTACTTCTCACAAGCCAGGTCCCAAGAACCTCTACTAGAATTAAAGCGTATAAAATTAGTTGCAAAACTAAAGAAATTGAATGCTTTACCCCTAAAAGTTTCGGTTTTATTGCTCTCAGAAGTGAATTTTGTGCGGATAATTTTTTTTAAACAAAAATTCTACTTTTTGTGAAATATTTCATTTCCTTGGAACCGCTAGTGCAAGCTGCCGTTCGATATTAGAGTAGACTCAATTTTGAGTATATCTGACAAGAAGGGATTTAGTTTTCACAAGATATTCATCGCCGACAGCCCTTTTTTTGGATGCTGAACTAAACGTTTCGAGCCAATAAAATTCCACTTTTAAGTTATTTTCATGAAAATAAGTCGAATAACCTTTTTAGAAAAGTCAAAAATAGAGTTTTCTCAAAATGAGCCCAAACGATTCTTTTTGTTTTTGGGCTCGGAATGATTGTCAGCCATCCCAGAAGTGTGAGCATAAAAACCGGAAGGTTCAATCCCTTATGGATTGACGTCAGTCGAACCCACCTGATATTCTGAAAAAGGATTGATCCAGTGACATCAGTGGCCAATCACGAAAAAATAGGGGCATTACTGGATTTATTGTCGAAATTGTGGCAAAACAGAGTCATTATGTAGATAATAAAAATGTAAAAATAACTCACGTTGACTGCTGCTTCTTCGAATAATGTTTTCCAGAAACGTGTTTTGAGGGGCTACTAGGCCCCTTCGCCCCCCTGGCATGCTTTCTTCTTCGCTTGAATGATTTTGCGCTCCAGTGTCAGGAGGATCAGAAACCAGCCAGAATTATGTGTCTTCCTCGCCACATTATCACTACTCACAAATCGCACGAATCGCCGAACACTTCACTCAAAAACCTCAATTAATGCTTCTGCACGTCGTACATACAAACTTTCACACTATCTCATGTACAGCTCCGCCTTACTTCTTCTTGCTCGAGAAAGTTTCCTTTTCCTCTTCTTCACCTTATTTATTATTCCTAATTCGAAACTTCCTCTTGTTTCTTTCTCTTCTTTCTTTTTCCTCCTTTAATTTCTCCCCCTTCTCTCCAACTGCTTTTTCTTCACTCTTTACTTTTACTTTTAAACTGAATAAAAAACGACCCGACACACCCTGTCAGTTCGTTCGTCACCTAAATCTGGAACCTCTCGGCAGCATTGTCTGAAAAAAGGGACCTGGACCGAGAAGATGAGAACTTTTGGTGAGGAGGATCCTTTTGGTGTTCCTTTTTGAAGTATCGCTAAAGTAGGCACCGACAACGATCAGGCTAGAAATCCTGATCGTTGAGGCCTCTTCTCCTCTATTGATGAGCGCAACATCCCCCGTATGCGGTGCCTGGATCAGAATAGGGCCCATCTAGCCACAATCTTTCCACTTGTACGCGATTATGTTCCGACGACGACCAACAGATCCCTGATGCCTTGTTTTCCACATCCTCGGAGTCCTCCTCATCCGTGCAGGTCCCCGAAGAAGGCATCTCCTGCTTGAGTCGCCTCACATCCTTCTAGACTCTTCAGATATCTTTTGCGGTCGATTTTTTCGACTCTAGAATGACCCTCCCAAATTTCGGAGGGATTATTGCCGAGAGGTCGGGTGGAACGACATGTATGGTGTCCTGGTGGGAGGTGCGCTTTTAGTGGAAGAAATCCAGAGGGAATTGATCAGTCCTTGTATCGCGAACTGCAACAAAAACATATTGGGAGGGTGAGAAATATTCGTCAACGATTGTGAAAATGGGAGAAAATGGAAGAAGGATTATGGGGTCAAAAACGATTAAATTAGATCGTTGTCTAGATTCCAGGGATTACAGCGGTTTAGCAGTTCAATTTTAGCTGAAGAAAGGATTTTTTCCGAAAAAGGGGATGAAAAAAAGATTTCGTTCATTTTTTTTAAACTCGTAATATATAACTCGCAAATATAACCAATGTAACTATTCAATTCAAAGTTCATCTTTTTGGGTTGAAAATTCAACTATTTGGTTGAAAATTAAGTTTTTTGTTGAAAATTCACATTCTTGGATTTTAAATTCAAAAGTTTTGTTGAAAATTCGTCTTTTTTGCTTGAAAATTCAACAATTAAGTTTAAACTTTTTTTCTTTCTTGATTTAAACATCTTTTTCCGTTGACAAATCAACTATTTTGTTGAAAAGTAATCTTTTTTTGGATGAATTCCATTGTTTTTGACCGTAAGCTAAAATCTTTTTTGTTTTGAACGTCAACCATTACATTTTTCATTGAGAATTCATCGTTCATGATTGAAAATTCATTCACTTGGTTGGAAATTCAACTATTTGGTTGGAAATTCAACTATTTGGTTGGAAATTACCATTTTTCTTGAAAATTTATAATTTTAGGTAAAAATTCAACTTTTTCTTTAGAAAATGAGTTTTTTCCTTGAAAATTCCACAAATCGGTTGAAAGTTGAACTACTTTATTAAAAATCATTTTTTATTTAATATTCATCATTTTAATTGGAAACTCATCTCTTAGTTTGGAAATTAACCTTTTTTGGTACAAAATCATTCTTCTAGGTTAAATATTAATTTTGTTATTAAAAATTAATCTTTTTTGTTCGAAAATTCATGTACTTAGAAGTTGAGCTGCTTTGTAACAAATGCATTTTTTGTTGAAGATTTATCATTTTAGTGTAAAATTCATCTCTATGGTTGAAAATATAACTATTTTATTAAAAAATCATCTTTTTTTATTAATTCAACTATTTTTCATTTCTAATGAATTATTCTTTAGTTCGAATGTCAACTATTACATTTTTTGATGAGAACTCTTTTTTTCGGTTGAAAATTCAACTACTTGATTAAAGGTTCAGCTACTTCGTTGATAATTCATGTTTTGTTTGAAATTCATCATTTTATTTGAAAATTCATCACTTTGACTGAAAATTGAACTATTTTGTTGAAAATCAATTTTTTTAAATTCAGCTATTTGGAGGAAAACTCAAGTTTCTTGTCGACAATTCGTATTTTTGGGTGAAAATTCTACAATTTGGTAGAAAGTTGAACGACTTACTCACAAAATTGATTATTTTGGTTAAAGATTCATCACTTTATTCAAAAATGTATGTGTGTGTGAACACTATAACTTGAAAACGGTTGCAGATAAATTGATGACATTTGGAGGGCTTATTTTCACCATATCTTGAAACTAACTGAAGGATTTCTAAAAATACTTATTTCATTTTTGAGCTCTCAATAATATTTGAAAAATCGATTTTTCATAGTAAAACTTTTTTCATTAACATAATTCAAAGTTTATGCAACAATATAAAAGGTTCCTTGGTTCGAACGAATCGATTGACTTATAATATTAATACATTTTAATAAAGAGTAAGGGAGTTATCGTCATTCATATTATATTTAAAACTGAGTTTTATGGTAAAATTTTTTTCATTCTCATAATTTAAAGTTGATGCAAGAATACAAAAGATGTGTCGATTCGAGGCTAATCGATTGACCTATAATATTGATACATTTTATTCAAGAATAAGAAAGTTCTGTTAATGCATAATATTTAAAAACACGGTTTTTTATAGTGAAACTTTTTTCACTAACATGATTCAAAATTGATGCGAAAACGGGAAAGATTCCTTGATTCGAGGCAAATTTATTGATCTATAATGTTAATACACTTTATTGAAGATTAAGGAAGTTATGCTCATTCATAATGTTTCAAACATAAGTTTCAAACAGAAAAACTTTTTTCATCGACATAATTCAAAATTGACGCATGAACAGGAAAGACTTTTTGATCATAAATTTTCGAACAGAATAATTCTGACAATTTTTGCAAAGAAATCATAAAGCTGGGAAAGGGATAGGGTGCGACAGAACTTTTCCCTTCCCTATTCCCGTTCGAAAAATTATCATTTCGAATACAAAACTTGATTTATCTCATTTGTCTTTGTATTAAATTTTTTTGGTATTATTTCTTAATTTTGTTTTAATGCAATAAAAGAAGAGAAAAAAACATTCTACGATTCTAAGATTTTTTCTTTACTTTTACTTCTCTGAAGCATCATTTTTTGTGTATAAAACAAAAACTATTATTTATACTTCAATTTTCTACTATTTTTTCTCGGCTGAGTGTATTCACATAGTGTTTTATTAGGATACTTTTCTAACAAATAGCGAAGAAATATGTATGAAATTACTAAATGTAGAGAAAGTTATGATGAAATTTATCCCGCATGGAAATTTGAGCCTTGTTCAGCCTGAATGAGATCAATTTCATTTCAATGATAATTTCACTCGCGAGGGCGAATATTTTCGAACAATTTTTTGCGGGGAAATAGCTTGTGTAATGTAGGTCATGAAAACAGCAATATCCCAATTTTCGCAAAAATGAGGTACATGACTACACTGCATCATACCCCTTAATTATTCTATTCCACTGAACAAAAAATATTCATTCTACAGATTCCACACTACCATTTCTCACATATTGGCAATAACAGAATAATGCTCTAATTATACTTCTTTTTATTTACACAGAAAGAATTGCTTTCCTTCAAATAATTTGATAAAAATATGAAAAATGTATACCATTAACTCAAAATTTAATTATCAGACGCTGGCAAAGTATTATGTTATAATAAATTGAGGAGTAAGCGAACAAAATGTGATAATCCACTTGAGACCATTTATAAAAATGAAATTTGAAATTAGCTATTATAATCTATCAGGCTATTCAATAAATGAAATGAAAAAAAAGAACTTTTTAATTTGATAATGGTTTTAAGTTACTAATAGAATAAAAATGGATTCATTCACTTTTGATTCAACAAAGGCATATTTCACTCATGCATGTCCTAATAATCACTCAGAGAAAAAATTGTCTGGAATCAAAAGCATCGTCTCCTTGTCAGTTTTGTTTCAAATCACGTGAAAATATTTTTTACACAAACGGAATTATTTGGCTGCAAGATTACGTGAAGTTTGTCGTGAAAGGATAATGTTTGCTACACAAAAGATTCTGTTTGAGACAGACAAAAATCCTCTCAGCCTTAAGTTTAAGAGAAACTTTTATTTGTGTCATGAAACAGCATTGTGACTGATATCCAGATCTGACAGGAGTTTTAGCTAGATCGGTCATTTAGAAGTAATTTTTTTGTTCTTATCAGAAATCCTAGAGTGCTGTATCTAATGTTTCACCTCTTATGCCCTCTAATGATCTAGCAATACCGATTTATGAATTTAAAAATTTATTCTTCATCTTCTTGACATGAGGAAAACTTATTTTGATATTAGAAATGCAGCAGTAATGTATATCATACATTTGTTTGTGTCTTCCGGAAGCATTGACTGCCTAAATTAAGAACCTTTCATGGCTTACCATAGCTTACCAATTTCGTTTTCAATTTTTTCAACAAATTTGTTTACCTTGTTCATAAGAGGATAGTGGTTTTTAAAGGCGAATATAACCCAGCTGAACATTCCTATACAGGAACCTCGGAGGATCCTGGTCATGTTGCTGACACAAACCTGTACATGTAATCTTGAAAGTTCCTGTACAGGAATTTGACGCAAGAAACTATCCATGATCCTGCAAAGGAACCTGTATGCAAGCTAACTTTTTAATGATCCTGTACAGGTTCCTTCACAGAATGATTTTAGACGCGGGTTTATGTGCAGGAACTTCTTCAGGATCCTATACATGAACCTGCATAGGACAATGGAATATATAGAGAAGGATAAGTCTTTTTCTTCTTTATGCGGTTTTCTTCTTCTTGTGTGAAACTGAAATTTTTCTAGAAATTTTAACATGTTGTCATGATTTCGCGGGAATTTGACAAAATGTGGGGCAAAGAAATATTTAATATGTGGGAATGTTATACATGAAGAGAGAGGGCATTAATGAAATCAATTTGAAAAGAGACCTTTCGATAGATAACAAAGCCTTTGATACTTTTATCGAATTTTTATATGAAACATTGGAAATTAATGTAATTTAATTTTCAGTTAAGTGGAAATTACAATACGTATTAAAGTACAAAAATGATTTTGAAATATTAAGGATTGACGCTTAAACCGAAAATTGAAAGTTAGATTTTCATCCAAAATTTTAAAAATGAAAAATAATGTAAATGACAGTACGATAAGAAATTTCAGTCTCATATATACATACATTACTAATATAAAGCATATGATAGAAATAATTTTTCGTAGTATCCTATTAAATTATACCCTGATGAGGAGATTTAAATAATCTCGAAATATGTTGGTTCCAAAAGTAGTATAAAAAAGACGGAGAAAGAGAAAGGAAATGAGAGTGAGGATGGCTTGGTTGTCTCTTTTCCAATATTTCAAAACGTTGTTTGCAAACATATTTTGAGGCCTTTCTATGCAATACTTTTTGCATATTTTGAACTTTTTGAATATGTTTTTTCAAAATAACTGATTTTTGGATTCATCATGTTTTTGAGCCTTTTTGTTCAAAAATAGAATTTTTGCACAGATTGACTTGATAATGCTGTGTTTCTAAAATTTTTCTTAAAAAATTTAACAAACAGAGACATTAAGCCTTGAGCCTTATTAAGACATAGACCTTGATTAATGCCGTTCTCAGGGAATAGGTTTCTGGGTCAACCCTAAAAGACCCCATAAATGTTTTTGTACAGGAACCCGTGCCTTGATTTACTTCGCAAAGAAACCTGTACAGGAACCTATACTCGATCATTCTAAGTTTACATTGTCGGTTCAGGTTCCCTTGCAGGATGATATACAGTTTCCTTCACCAAATTCCTGCAGAGGAACCGTCAAGATTACCTGTGTAGGTTCGTGTGCAGGAGCATGTCCAGACACATATCCAGGATCCTCTGAGGTTCCTATAAAGGAATTTCCAGCTACATTTTCTAATGCAGTACTGTTAGTATTGTTAACAATACTACATTTGATGACAATTTTCCAGAATGTGATACTACCGTAAGTTAAGAAGTTGTTCATTGTAACAGAACACATTGATTGACATTTTGGTGGGCTCTCTGATTTTCTGAAAATTCATTTCATTTGATGCCTATGAAAAAGCGAAATGCTCATGAAATGAGCACTAATAAATACACCCATAATGAATACATCCGTAGTACTTCACAGCGGTATCTTGTTTACATTTAAAATCAGCAGACAACTTTATAAATGATTATTGTATTTTCAATTTTTTAAATAAAATGTTTCATTTTTGTAGAATTATATATTATACAAAAAATAATGAAAAATGAAACGTATTTATAAATTTTGAAAAATGTTTACATGTTTAACTAGTTTTACCTAATAACGTAATGAATCTGTAATAAAAAGTTAAACATTTTCTAACAATTCATTTTGTTTTTATAGATAGACATTAAAAGGGAAAATAAAAAAATGTGGTTCGCCAACTTACTTCTCAATTATACTATTCTGATCAACTTTTCTGATTATCACAAAATTACCGATTCGAAATACCATGCATTTAATGAAGACCAGAGCTATTTCCACCAGGATGGTGATCGATTTTTTTTGTCTTGAGTCTGGAATATAAGGGGGAGACAAGAAAAAAAAATTGTTTACACCCAAAACGCCTGAACCGAAAAACGTTGTAAACTGGCACCCTTATCACCCACCTAAAGTTTTCTGGAAATCGAAAAAATCTAATTTGTTATGCAATTATTGATCCTTGAGTACTCAAAAGTATTTTGGGCTATAAAAATAAAAAAATGATTTATTTTAGTAAAATATTCATTTGAGGAATTATTACAACTATGTTTAGATGAAACTTTCACCTTATAGCCTTTTTTACTAAAATGTTCACATAGAATAAACACGCGTATTTGAAATGTTTGCGTTTACAAAACAAACCTTTTGCAAAATGCCGATTTCATACCCAACCCCCTGTTTGCTCTTTTTGAATAATTCCTCTTTTTCTCCCATTTCAAAGAAGCTTCCTCTTTGTCAGAATTCATATTTTTTTATTAAAAATGCTATTTGTTTGAAAATTTAATTATTTTGTTGAAAATTCAACTACATTCTTAAAAAGTCATATTTTTTGGTAGGAAATTCAACTACTTCGTTGAAAGTTGAACTACTGTATTAAAAATTCATTTTATTGGTTGCAGATTTACCTCTTTTCAGAAATTATTTTTCTTATTTGGTAGAAAGTTTAATCTTTTTTGTTTGCAAATTCGACAATTTGGTTAAAAATTCATCTTTGATAGTTGATAATTTAACTGATTGATTGAAAATTCAACTCTTTTTGGTTTGAAGTTTGAATTTTGTTTGATGTTACGGTATTGGCCAGATATTTATAAGTGATTTTTTTATGTTAATACTTTTTTGTCTACTGGAATCAGAAAGTCATTTTCCATAAATTAAGAATCAAATTAATATTTTAGAAATATGGAAATAAGACCAGTAGACGGAAAAGAATTACCGTTTAATATTGTTTTAATCATTTTTATTTGAAAATTCGACTATTGGTTAGAAATTTATTCTTGTTGGTTGAAAATTCAACTATTTGGTTAAAAATTCAACTATTTTGTTGAAAATTCTACAATTTCGTTGAAAATTTTTCGTCTTTATCGAAAAATTAACTGTCTTTTAGGAATCAAAATTCGTCCTTTTGGACTGACAATTAAAATGATAAAAAATATGGAGATTTTTTTAAAAAGAAGTTTCCATTATTAGAGATCAGATTTTTTTCATTTTTTTCAACTGAATTAATAAAACCCAATAAGAAAATGCAAATATTTTGTTTTGGTTGAAAATTCAACTACTTCGTTTAAAGTTCAACTACTTTGGTTCATTACTTTGGTTAAGGATTGAACTATTTTGTTGAAAATTTGTTCTTTGTTGCTGTAAATTAATTTTTTCAACTGAAAATTTAACTTTTCTATTTTTGGTTAAAAATTGATCGTTTTTAGTAGAAAATTTAACTGAATGGTAAAATATTCAACTACTTGTTTGTAATTTGCACTACTTTGTTGAAAATTTATTTTATTAGTTGAAACTCTTCTGTTGAACATTTAACTGCTTTTTTAATATTTCGCCTTCTTGGGTTAAAAGTTATGTTTGAACTAAAAATGTACCCCTTTTTTTTAAAAAACATCAATGTGGATTGAAAATTCGATAATTTGGTTGAAAATTCAAATATTCTGTTGAAAATTTAATTATTTTGTTCAAAATTCAACTATTTCGTTGGAATTTCTAATAATTTGCTTGAAGTTCAATTATTTTGTTTCAAATGAAACTTTTATGTTAAAAATTCATCTTTTTAGTCGAAAACTCAACGTTTTTGTTGAAAGTTCGTTTTTTGGATAGAAAATTCGTCCTTTTATATTGAAAATTCACCTTTTTGTATTTTGTCAAAAAGTTCGAGCCGCTGATTGAAAATTCATCTTTGTACGTTGAAAGTTGAATTCTTTGTTTAAAAATTCAACTATTTTGTTGCGAATTCCTGTTTTTTTTTTCTTGAAAGTTCAAATAATTTGTTGTAAATACACCTGTTCGTTTTCAAATTAATTTTGTTCAAATTCAACTATTTGTTTAAAAAATCATCTATCTTGGTTGAAGATGAACTTTTTTGTTGAAAATGTATCTTCACAGATTTAAAAGTCAACTGTTCAAAAGTCAACTGTCACCTAAAATTAGGTTAAAATTGAGAGAAAAAAATGTACACCCCTATTATATATATATACATAAATATAACAATATTTTCGCGAAAATGTGTTCAAAGTAAAGAGCAACATGTCGAGACAAGAAAATAGTCTATTATATCGAATTAATTCAAGTACATACTTGGGAGCCACGACCCTGTAAAGTGTCCACTAAGTAGTGCACGTAATACATTAATGAACGTGCTTTGGTCGATATTTATCCGAACTGACAGTCTGGATTAAATCGATGAAATTCCACAACAACAAAGGTTGTTAATTTGCATACAACATATATAAAAATATATAATTTATATTAAAGTTACTTAACAAAATCGTATCTAATAAAAATTATGCTTATTGATTCAACGCTACTTTGTCGCACTTTAACTGAGGTACGAACTACTACTCTACTTCAAGTTTTATTATTAGATTTTTAAAATTAGTTTGAACTTCCTGAATTCAAGAGAAAAGCTTATTTCCTCAGAGATACAATTAAATTAAGGAGGGGTAAAATAGAATTGTTTCTTGATGAAAATTGCATGTTTCTACAAAGTCAAACATTGTGTAAGGGAAACCTCCATACAGTGGATAATGCAACCTGCAGTGGATGAATAATAGTTGAAAATACTAATATATGTATATTAACTAATTTAATTGAATAATATTTCAGACACTATAAGTGTTCATCAATTGAAATTAGTTATTCTTATTTTACTTATGCTCTTAATTGATGACTATTTACTGTAGGTTGCATTATCCACTGTAGAGAGGTTTCCCTTAATCAGGGTAGATGAAAAACTTCAGTTTCAAAATTCTCTGAAGAAATGTTAAATTTTCTACCAAAATAGTTGAATCTTCAATCAAAGAGGATGACTTTTTAACAAAATTATTAAATTTTCAAAGGAATAATAAAAATTTTAACTAAAAATATAATCTTCAAGAGGAAGCAACTGAAAAAAGAGATAAGAATATAAATACAAGATAAATAAATTACGAACGAAAATATTATATCAGAGTGATCACAAATCACCATTTTCAAATTTCCCTAATTTTTCCCTGACCAATTTTTCATTTTCCTTGACCATTAATACTCATAGATCAGAATCTCAATCTTGTAAAATTTTTAACATAGAATCTCTTATCAACTTAATTAAACAATTTCAAATTGAGATTTAGAAATTTCAAATTTATTTTTTTTTATGGAAAAATCTTTTAAACAAGAAAGATTAAACTTCAACCAAAAATAGTTTTATTCTAAATCAAATAATTGCGTTTTTAGGAGACAGTTGAATTGTCATAAACAAAGATGAACTTTCGATCCAAAAGGACAATTTTTCAACAAAACAGTTGAATTTTCGACCAAAAAATAAGAACATTTAACTGAATACTTCAATTTTCAATAAAATAATTGAATTTTCAACCCACAAAGATGAAAACTTGACCAAATTGTCGCATTTTCATACTAAAAAGATTAAACTCCAACCAAAAATAGTTTTATTTCAAACCAAATAATTGCATTTTGAGGAGACAGTTGAATTTTCATCTAAAAAGATAAAATTTCTATCCAAAAGAACAATTTTTAACACAATAGTTGAATTTTCGACCAAAAAAGAACTTTTAACAAAATACTTCAATTTTCAATAAAGTAATTAAATTTTCAAGAATATACTTGACTTTTTGACCACATGCTTCAATTTTCTATTTGCAAAGATGAATTTTCAACCAAACAGTCGAATTTTTACCTAACAAAAATTAATTTTGAACCAAACAGATCCATTTACAACCAAATAGTTGAACTTTGAAGCCGAATTACGAATTTTTTAGAAAACAGTTTAATTTTCAACAAAAAATCTAATATTTAATATCTCAATAAAAATTAAAATAATTTTTTACAAAATAGTTGAATTTTCAATCAGAAATGAATTTTTAATAAAATAATTTCTTTAAACGACAATGTTACTGAATTTTTAACGGAATAGTAAAATTTTCAACTTATAAAGATGAATTCTCAAACAAAAAATGAAATAGTTGACATTTCAACCAAAAGGTATAAAATTTCCATCAAAAGAGATGAATTTTACAACCAAAAAGACGAATTTTCAAATGAGCATATTTATTTTCTATAGTAAAAAAATGAATTTTTATCAAAAAGATCAACTTCCAACAAAATAGTTAAACTTTCAAATAAAGAGATATATTTTCAACTAAAATGATATATCTTCAACAAGAATAATTAAATTTTCAATCGAAAAATTGATTTTTAGCCAACTAAAAATAATTTTAACGAAATAGTCTTTGAACAAGTAGTTAATTTTTTAACCAAAAAAGATTTATTTTTCATGGGTAATAAAAAAGTAGATATATAAACATATTTCAACCAAAAATACTTTCATATAAAAAACAGTTGAATTGAACCAAAACAGACGAATTTTAAAAGAAATAGTTTGAATCATCAACAAAAACTTAATTTTCTCTCAAAATAGTTTACAAAATTTTATAAACAGGGTGGCTGCAAAACATCATTTCCAAAATTCCCTGACTTTTCCCTGATTTTTCTCTAACCAATTTTCCATTCTCCCTGACCATTAATATTTAAGGACCAAAATCTTAATCTTGTGAATTTTTTAACATAGAACCTTTTACATATAAACAGAATGAAACAATTTCAAATTGAAATACAATTTTTTTTAATTTTTTTCCCCTGGTAGTTATTTTCAGAGCCTCTTATAGAAATTCCTCGACTTATGAGAGATTTTTTTTCAAAATCCATAACTTTTCCTTGACTTTCCCTGACTAATAAAATTCACCGGCTTTTTCCTGATTTCCAGGATTTCCCTGACCTATGGCCACCCTGATACTTCAATACATAATCATAATCCAGGTCTTTTGTTTATTCTCAGGACTTTAAATTCCATTTTTTCGTAATTTATTATAAAATAATGATATTAAAAACTAAACGTAGTTAATCTTGGAAATCGTCCTGAAACGTGAGCATGTTTAATTTAATTCAAAATTCAAAGTTCACAGTTAAAGTCCTACAGAAGTTATTTAAGACTCCTTAAGTGTTTAACTTTTACTTTAATTTCAATTAGAGGATTGCAGGGATACATACTTTTCTTAAGGCTTATATTAAAATGCAAATCCTGATTTATAATAAGGATCACCATCCAGAAATAAAATCCTACTTTTACGGTCAATCAAAGAGTTATTCAATTATAATTTTTAAATTTTGAAAGATTTGAAACTGAAATTATTCTGAAATTGTTAATATTAGAATTTGAAACTACTATTATCGATTGAGCATGGGCAGAATTTGAATTTAAAATTGCTGAATCAATAAGGTTATCAATTGAAAATTATTGTACAGTCAGTGAAATTCTCAATATCGTTCTAAAATATTTCAGGGTGGCCTCTAAAACCAAAAACAAATTTCTGGTAATTTCCATGTTATCAAACATTCTTTCAGGGTCAATAATTATTGATATTAAAAGAGATACAAATCGTTAAAGAATATAGCATTTGCTCAAAACCTACTGAATGCGTATTTTTACGAATAAATAATAGAATTTTCATTTTTTTATCTGAAAAAAACTTAAGCTTTTTTATGTAGAAGAAAAATAAAGAAGAACCCTTAAATAAAAAATCAATTGAATTTTTTTATTGAAGAGTTCTTTTGTTTACTTGAAAAATACTATATCATTTAAAGATTTATATCTACATTTTTGACATCCTTGTTTTTAAAGCAAAAAACTTTAGTTTCAAGGCCTCAAAAATTGAACTATTTTGAAATTTCCTATTCAAAGTTATAATTTTAGTTTGAAATTATAGCAATTTTGAAGATGATAAATATATTATTAATAAGTTTACAATATCATTAATAGTATCAAGTGAATTTCAAAATGATTGCATAGATTTTTTTACTAAAAAATGTGATTTGTTTCCAAAAAAATAACTGACATTTTCACCGAGCAGAGCTGAAGAATTTTAAATATTGTGAACCTTTAAAGTTAAATTATTTTAAAAACACTGAAAATTATACGCTTTCTAATTAGAAACTTTCAAAATTCATGAATTCAAACTTGATTCGTTTAAAATTAAACAATTCGAAACTTCCTTTAAAAACTCAAGCATTCTTAAATTAGGATTTTGAAAAAAGTCGTTAAAAATCATTAATTTTTCAATTATGTATCAAAATTTTCAAAATTCAATCATTTTATTCTGAGATGCAAAATTAATAACTTAAAAACGTAGGATCTTCAATGTGGACAGAATGAACGAATGGTAGATTATAATATACATATAATAATTAATTGTTGTATCAAAAATTTCGTAAACTAATTGGAAAACAAACAAACGCGCTACGCGTGAAATTAATTTTTTGTTTTAGGCGATTTGTAAATTAAAATATAAAATTAATAATGGTACCAAATTTTTGCATTCCATTGTATCTGTTAGGGCTTTTTAAATTTTTCAACCATCAGGTTTTTTCCATCTTTTAAACCGTTTTTCGTTTGAAATAACCAATTTAAGAATAAAAAAAGTTTTAAAAAACGTAAAATTGTTGAAAAAATGGTGAATATTCTTTGAAATCTAGTGATTTTCAAATAAAAATTTCAATATTTAACAAAAAACACTAACATAATCCATAATTGTTGAAAATTTTTAAATCTCACTATTCTCTCGTAAGACCATTTTTTTTGCAAAACGCTAACGTAACTTAAAATAAAAAAATATGAACCTTTAAAATTCAATGACTTTTGTTTAAAGTAACCCATTTCCTACGAATAACTTTGATGTAATCTGAAACTGTTCAAAATTATGAAATCTTGCTCGAACTATAATGATTTTTGTTTCAAAACACCAGTTTTTGATGTAAAATTGATCTTGATAATGATTCATGGTTGAAAATGCTAATTTGAAGTAAAAAATGTTAAAAGAATTTTTTTTTTTCAATTTTAAGTCTTCTTCGAAACTTAAGGATTTGATATGAACATTATTTTTTTTAAATACCATTTCACCAGCGAAAAGCACCAACATAAAACATATATAATATTTACAATAATTTATTAGGTAATTTGAAAGCTTTATGTCCTGCTCAGTTCGCATAAGGTTTTCTATGACTTTTCTTGATAAAACGGATTATTGGTAGATTTAATTTTTTAAATTCAAAACGCAATGGAAAGCCAATCAGGTTTTTAACAAAAATGATTGCGACATTTTTTAGATATTTCGTTACACCACTTTTTTTAGATAGAACGTTTAAAAAATTGCTTCATAAGGTAAAGGTACCTATCATGAGACAAATTTTGAGGGGGTTTTGAGATTTTCATATAATTTTGAAACGATAGTAGAATATATTTTCAAAATGTTTATATCAATGAATGGGCTGATCTTTTCTGAATTGAATGTCCCCAGATAGCACAACAGTTTGCGACAAACTTGCCTCAACCTTGCGATGCAAGGTTCAGGCAATCTTCCAGCAAATAAGAAAATGTCCGCCATGCGGCAATATTGCGAAGCAAGATTGAGGGAATATTGCCTGGGAAAGTTGCTGAAAGCTTGATAAACAATATTGAGGGAATATTTTGTGGCAATGTGCTTCGAATATTACCTAGGAAAGTTGCTGAAAGCTTGATGAACAATATTGAGGGAACATTTTCTGGGAATGTGCCTCGAAGATTGTGCATCATTATTCAGGGAATATTTCCTAAAAATGTTCCTGGAAGGTTTTGCAAAATTTTTTCTTATCTCTATGTAGTAAATTGAAAGGTCAGTGAGAACAAATTAATTAAATTTCGATATAATATTTATTGTTATTGAGCAATCAACAGGATTATGTGTTTACCTATTTTTTTATACAAGTGTCACATATATTGTACCCGTTCTTATGGAAGTTATATAAAAACACTTAATAATTATAAGTAATAATAGCAGTGTGGTTATTAATATGTCGAAAAAATTCTTCACATTTGAAGCATTCAGTAAGAGCGGAAAATTGAATGTTTGAAATATCAAAAGGTATAAACTGAAAATGGTGCTCTGTTCTAACTTGAATTTTAAACAATATAATTGAGATTCTGATTAATTGAGACGAATTTTTTAAAAGGGCGAGATGGCATTGCGCTCGAGCCAAAAGAATCTATGTCCACTCATTTGATCCATAGCCTCAATTGTGATGAGCTTCATGTATTAAATATTTTAGGCACAATATTGCATGAAAGTTGTCAATTTAAAATTGTTCATTCTTAAAGACAGTAAAATACAAATATTAGTTATAACCGTTATTTTGTAAACCTTAAGATACTAAATTATTTGCATCGACAGGAAATGGAATAAATTGTTTTCTTGAAAGTGAGTAAAGTTATTTAGGAAAAAGTTGATCGGAGTAAAATAATTGACTTGCTGGCGAGCTTCAAATAAGCGATATAAAATTAAATTAAAAAATTCCTAACGTTTCGAAATTGAAGATTTATACATAATAGAGACTTGACAGTTCTATTTTTAAAATTGAAGCCGTCAACATTGAACGATTTTAAATTAACATTACTTTTTCCATATAAAATTCTGACTCGAAGCTCAGTTACTTAACAACGATGCTGACTTTCAGGTACATTCGACTGGACTCTCTTTTATAAAATATAATTATATTTCATATTATAGTCTTACGTTCCTGTACTCGGACAATTTTCCTTGCAAAAACTACATCAGTGCTTCTTTGCCCTTGCATTTTTCGTGTACAATTTTAAGCAAGTCTGCCTTTTTGGCAGTCCCGTTTTGTTCTCCGCAGTGGGGACAAATTGAAGTTTTCTTGGCTTTTTCGAGCATTTGTTTTCGTATAGCTTTTCGACTTAAGTAATCTAAATTGGGATTCAATACGCGGGGTAAGTAAGACATTCTGAGATATTTTGTTAACAAGACGGAGGCGCATTTCTGGAAACATTAGGAAGATATAACTGAAGTTTTAATCGTAAATTTAGGTTAAATTCAATCGAAGAACACGAGATTTCACTTTGCAAATGGACTGTAGAATGCCGATGATTGACCTGAAGTAACCAATGTGGAATACTGGCAATTCTAGGTCTATATATCCAAAATGTCCTATGCATTCATTCAGTGATTAGCCACACGTTTGACAGCTACTCGAATTTGATGATGTACCCTAGAAAATATTTTAAATAATAAAAAGTTCCACAAAATGTCAGCAAATTTCCGTTCCGTCTTGGAAAAAGAAACTGAAATTTCACAGATTTCGTGGGCATTTCACAAGGAAAATATATGAAATTCCACTCTGTATAATTGGACATAAAATAACAGTCATTCTTAATGTAAAATTACACTGAACGATCGGGTAAAACATAGTTGATTTTTGTAAATAATTTCACAGTATTTCAGCAAAATCTTTACAATTTTACAACAAACAACATAAAAAATACGTCAGAAAAAATGGTGAAACTTTAGAGTTTTTTAGTGCAAACAAATTATTTTTTGACAATTACCATTCTTTTATCCAGGGCACCAAAAGGAACAGGAGTTCTATTTCCATCTTGGCCGTACAAATTCTTATTAACTACATGAATATTAGCCTGTTTTCGCATATTGTGTCGACTATCGATACCGAAAGATACCTCCGATCTAAATGATAATATGATACAAATAAGTCGTATTAAAAAAGTCAGGAATTAAAATTAAAGTACTAAGAAAATATTTAAAGCAATAAACAAGTCTCAGAATAATCAAAAACTTACATCCTTCGGGCGATGTCAGTTTCTCTGTACAATCATGTACAATTCCTTCAAAATCGTCATTTTTCTCGCAAACTTGCGTTGTTGGAAAATCGTTAAAATCCATGTTTTCTAACCACCAAAAAATTGCGGCTGACAATTTATATCATTCTCGTGATAGAAGTTAGGCCAACTTCTCACAATTTTAGCGAGAGACATTAACACAATTTTCACACGCATCTAAGATCATTATTATAGTCAAAATGGTAAAAATTAAGGTAAATTATAAAGATTAAGCGTGGAATAAACAAAAGACGCAATTGTACAAGCACAATTCTCCAAATCTTCTAACGTCGAAACTGCCGATTCCCCGCGAAACTCGACACACATGTAGCCACTGTAGGCAACAAAACGGAAGAAAACTCTCAACTTCTATTGGTTGATTCAATCTCAATACTAAAAATTATGATATGTGTTGGAGATTTAAAAAAAAAGGATTAAAACAAAGTTTCTTTTAATTTTTCAATTAATAGTAGACAAATTATGATATCAATCTTAAGTTTGTATCTTAAGGTTTACAAAATAACGGTTATAACTAATATTTGTATTTTACTGTCTTTAAGAATGAACAATTTTAAATTGACAACTTTCATGCAATATTGTGCCTAAAATATTTAATACATGAAGCTCATCACAATTGAGGCTATGGATCAAATGAGTGGACATAGATTCTTTTGGCTCGAGCGCAATGCCATCTCGCCCTTTTAAAAAATTCGTCTCAATTAATCAGAATCTCAATTATATTGTTTAAAATTCAAGTTAGAACAGAGCACCATTTTCAGTTTATACCTTTTGATATTTCAAACATTCAATTTTCCGCTCTTACTGAATGCTTCAAATGTGAAGAATTTTTTCGACATATTAATAACCACACTGCTATTATTACTTATAATTATTAAGTGTTTTTATATAACTTCCATAAGAACGGGTACAATATATGTGACACTTGTATAAAAAAATAGGTAAACACATAATCCTGTTGATTGCTCAATAACAATAAATATTATATCGAAATTTAATTAATTTGTTCTCACTGACCTTTCAATTTACTACATAGAGATAAGAAAAAATTTTGCAAAACCTTCCAGGAACATTTTTAGGAAATATTCCCTGAATAATGATGCACAATCTTCGAGGCACATTCCCAGAAAATGTTCCCTCAATATTGTTCATCAAGCTTTCAGCAACTTTCCTAGGCAATATTCGAAGCACATTGCCACAAAATATTCCCTCAATATTGTTTATCAAGCTTTCAGCAACTTTCCCAGGCAATATTCCCTCAATCTTGCTTCGCAATATTGCCGCATGGCGGACATTTTCTTATTTGCTGGAAGATTGCCTGAACCTTGCGATGCAAGCTTCCGAACCTTGCATCGCAAGGTTGAGGCAAGTTTGTCGCAAACTGTTGTGCTATCTGGGTCCCTATTAAGGAACAGCAAAGAAATGTGTTTTCCTATGTTAATATGGCTTATTATATATTGTTTTCTATATTCAATTGAACTAAATAGTACAACGAACTTTTATTTCAATATTTCATAGAAATAAATCAATTTTATACAAGTTTTCGTTAAAATTGACAAACCTAACCTATAAAGGGTAGTTTTCGTGAACGAAGTGAATTATATTTCATTTTTGCTGAAAAATATTTATCATAGAGAAAGAATTTGTATTTAGGTGAATGAAAAAAAAGAGAAAACCATGAAGGATAAAGTCAAAATTTAAGAAACTTGGTCAAAGTGAAGTGTAAATGAAGTATTAGGCTAAGTACCCTTTTCGTTTTTTTCTTTCATTGTACTTAATAATAATGTCCTATCTTTCAGTGAATATTCGTCCTTTTTAGTAGAAAATTAATCTTCTTGATTGAAAATTCATATTTTTCCTCGAAAATTCAACAATTTTTTCTAAATTTGTTTTCTCTGTTGACTGAAAAGTATTTTTTAATTGAAAACTTAACTATTCTTGAAAATTTGTCTTTTTTGGTTGAATTTGACTGTTTTTCATTTAAAATTAATGTCTTTTTTGGTTGAAATTTCAATGACATTATATTGTTCGTTGAGAATATACCTGTTTCAGTTGAACATTTAACTCCTTCGTTAAAATTGTAACCCTTTTATCAAAAATTAATTCATTTCGTTGAAGATTCATCATTTTAATTGAAAATTCGTCTCTGATTGAAAATTTAACGATCTTGTTGAAAATCAATGTTTCTACCTGAAAATTTAATGATTCCAGTTGAAAATTCGTTTTTTTTTATTTGTTAGAAATTAGTTTTTTTGAACAGAAAATTCAACTATTCTATTTTTGGTTGATAATGTATCTTTTTTGGGCAAAAATGTAACTGATTGATTGATAATTGATCTTTTTTATTTGAAAATTGAAAGATTTGGTGAAAATTGTGCGTACCTTTTTGGTATAAAATTCGACTATTCCAGTTGAAGATTCATCATCTTAGTTGAAAATTCATCACATTGGTTGAAAATTGAACTGTTTTATTGAAAAGCCGTTTTTTTTGTCACAAATTAATTTGTTTAACCTAACAGTTAACTATTCAATTTTTTGTTTAAAATTGTTCTCTATTTTTTGTTGTTGCAAAATACAACTATTATTATTATTATTATACCATTAAGCCATTTCCCTTTCGGGGTAGGCGTGACTTACTCAATTTTCAGTTACAAATTGAAAAACTTGGTTGCAAATTCATATATTGTGTTGAAAAGGTATCTGTTTAGTTTAAAATTCAATTATTCAAGTTGAAGATATACCATTTTATTTGAAAATATATCACTTTCGTTAAGAATTCAACTATTTTGTTGAAAATCAGTCCTTCGAAATGAAACACCCATGTTTCTCCGTTCCATGAATAAGGACCATGTTAAACAAGGTGTACGTATTATGAAACAACTAATTAATAAATAATGTTGTATCCAAATAAAGAAAAAGTGCAGTAATCTAAAATCTGTAAACCTTAAGCTATCATTTAATCTATTAAACATCAGCAAAGTAACCCTCTCTCTGGGTTACAATTGCTTTATTAAATAAAAAAATGAAAAATCTATTATATACACATGTGAAATAACCAAAAACTGTGAATACGCGAGATAAAACAAAGTATGGGTATCAAGCCTTCAGACTCCGATAAATGGAAGTCAATTTTCCCGAGTGTAGAGGTTAGATGATTAAAATTATTTTTTAGAGTTCAAACTTTAGAAACTTACTTGCTTTTTATGTAGATGAAAAGCCTAACTTTTATACTTATTAATATAATAATTTGTACTCAAAAATATACTTTAAAGTTATTTATAAACCGAATGACTTGTCAAACTGTTTCATAATTGGGACATATGTTTCATGATAGGTACCTTCACCTTGATGAATTTTTACATTTTTTATATTTTTAAAGTTAGGAAATGGAAATCCAGAAACGTGATCGTGCTCTTCGCCCGCATACATTCACTTCTAGTGAAAAGTAATGAACGTTATGAATTCTTTTCCGTCTGAAACTTTGTGCATCGACTTCCTTGAAAAATAATGCAATGCAAAAGTTTATATATAGAAGCGACCCTCTCAGACAAGGTGAGTCGAGTTAGTTATCATAGTCCAGATCCAAGGTTGCTGTCCGAAAACTATAATCCTCTATCTGAACGATCAAACTCAGAGTTCGGAAACTCCTGATTAAATATTCCCTATCTTATACAAGGTCACGGATTCGATATTATTCACGATAAATTGGAAGGAATCATTAATTTTAACGATCACGAATTTTTAAAAAACCTGTCTTCAAGTGTCAAATCCTAACGATAAAACGTTTTCTGCATAGTCTATTTATAAAATATGTATGATGTACACGGAAAAACTTTTGGTTGTAACATTTGTCACTATTTCAAAAATTATTACTGTGAATATTAAACTGTCAAGTGACCAAGTTTATTGGTAATATTTTTTTTTTTTTTTCATTAAATTAATATCTTTTCCTAAAAAAATAGGTATGCCACGAAAATCTCGAAAGCATTGTTATCGCTTTTCCTAAATGCCGATTGGCAAAAACTACGCGTCCAATCGAAAAATGATTAGAAACCAATTTTTAGTCCTTCTTTGGTTGCACAATTTTCATTGACTCATCTTTTATCGTATCTTGCACAGTTTGAGCGCAAAATGGAATTTTCGATTTTTCATTATTTTCTGTGTGATGAAAATTTGAATGTTCGATTTTCCAAAAAAAGTCAAGAAGTTGTTATGAGAATCTTGTAGGGTGTTTAAAAATCAAAGTCTTTCTTCTCATGAATTTTCTTCATAAAGTGCGTTGTTTTTCTTAAAATTGTAATTTTCGTTTTCTTTTTAATTTTGTAAATGCTATAACTCTGGTAATTTGTTTTTATTCAAAAATAGTCATGAAAGTAAATTGTTCATCTTTTTGAGTACTGCGGATAACCGTACATAGAATTTTCAAATCTTGAAAAAATCGGTCTGAACAATTTTTAAAATCCTCTAACTTTCTGAATTTTCATCCAAAATGGCTGACTAACGAACTTGACCTTCAATTAAAGACACCAAAAGAGAATACCAAAGGCTAAACCAATCTGTTAATTCTTTCGAAAGTTAGCGTGCTAACAGGCTAAAAATCACACACAAATACACAGAGAGACAAGACACATTCAGGAAAAATGTGTGGGGGGGGGGGTCAAACTTTACACAAATCTAATACCTTCTCTGAAGAGAATGCAAAAAAAAGAATTTTCCACGAAAAATGTAATAATTCATATTTCAATCAAAAGAGGTGTTAATTTTTAATTAGGAACAATTCTCAAATCAAAATGACGAATTTTCAGTTAAGAGAGGACAAAATTTCAACCAAATTGTCGAATTTTCAAGCCAAAAAGACAAATTTTTTACAAAATAGTTGAATTTTCTACTTTAAGGCAAAGATATGAATTTTAAACAAAAAGTTAATTTTCAACCAAATACTTGAGTTTTTAACTAAAAACGTTCAATTTTTAACAAAGAAAGGAATATTTACATTTTTAGTTCAAAAATTAACTAACACAAAAAGACGAATTATCAAAAAAAGAGTTAAATTTTCAACCAAAGAGATAAAACTTCAACTAAAAAAATGATATTTTTACAAATAAGTTCAACTTTCAACCCACTAGTTGAATTTTCAAACAAATAGGTTCATTTTCTACCAAAACAGATGAATTTCCAACAAAATATATTAATTTTGACCCAAATAGTTGAATTTCCAACTAAAAAAGATTACATTTTCAACCAAATAGTTGAATTTTTAAACAAATAGGTTCACTTCCTACCAAATTGAATTTTCAACAAAACAGATCATTTTGTAACAAAATAGTTGAATTTTTCACTAAAAACGATCAATTCTCGACCAAGAATGGAATAGTCAAATTTTCAGTTAAAACATTTATTTGACAACAAAGTATTAAATAATTTGATGTTGATTGTTTTTTTGTCTACTGGTCTAGAATCAATATTTTGAATATTGATTTTTGTTTCTAAATTGTGAAGAAATCAATATTCAAAATATTGATTTTAGACCAGTAGACAAAAAAACAATTAACATCAAATTATTTAATACAATTCATCTGGTCAAAACCGTAACATGAAAAATATAATTACAACAAAGTAGTTCAACTTTCAACCAAGTAACTAAATTTCCTATCAAAAAAGATGATATCCCAACGAACAATGTTATAGTTGGATTTTCTACGAGAAACAATGAATTTTCAACAAAATAGTTCGATCCTCAACCAATGAAATGAATGCTTAACGAAGTAATTCAACTTTCAATTGAGTGATTGCATTTTCAACCAAAAAAAAAGAATAGAATTTTCCACGAAATGATAAAATTTTTAACTAAATACTTGGATTTTCTCATTGGGTAATATTAATTCAGTTCGCGTTAGGCAAATAAAAAATGAGAAAAAGTGGAAGTTTCTCAAAAATAGGAAAAAATATAAATTCTTTAAAAAGTTTGAAGTATAAATACGAAAATCTGATCTCTAAGAATGGAAGCTTATTTTTAAAAAAACTCTATATTTTTTTTTAATTTTAATTTTTAATCAGCAAAAACTGGTCGAACTTAATTAGCGATTTATTATTTTTTTCATGGGAAAGCATAAAAGGATTGTGTAATACTGTAATGGATTTTTTTCATTTCAACTGGGTAGTATCAAAAGCAGAACTCGACCTAAACTAGATTCATCAGTAATTGCATTTATGAAAGTAATTCTAGATTAAATAACTCTCAGGAGAAATACCTTGTAACTTTTCATTAGAGCAATTTGAGATAATTTTCTAATTTTGGCTGTAGCTATTTATAGTTTGTAACTTCAACCCAATTAAATAGTTTTAATAACTATTGATTTATCTCTGTCTTCGCAATTTTCTCTTCCTTAGTAAATTTGCGTTGCTTGTCTTTTTTTAGAGAAAAATTTGAGTCTAGAAATAATATTTCATTTAATGAAATTCATTTTTAAATGACAAGAGGATTTACAATTTTCATGGATTCAGGTCTACGCCTGTTTCTGAATTTTTTTAAACTTTTTGAATTCCCTTGAAAACTTTTTCATTCCCTTGAACTGTTCTGATTTAAATTGCAATTCCTTTCAACTCTGCATTTTTGAAAGCTATTTTTCTTAATCCTTGGAAAGCTTTTAAATTCCTTTGCAATTTTTGGTTTACTTTGTATTATTATTTTAATCCAGGGACATTTTTTTAAGTCTTCGTAAATTACACTGGGACCTGGATTTCCGTAAACTGGACTTGTGCGTTCCTAAAATTGATGGCCTTTACAGTTCCTTGATGAGGGAAGCCGCGGGGCCGAAAGGGAGGCGGTGCTTAGTCAAGCGTGATAATCAGCATCAGGTCCGCACTCAGCGCGTTACTTGCATCAGGTTGCGGCATGCGTTTATATCCATCAAAAATGATTCATACTGCCTGTTTGCGTTCGGAGTCCCTGGATATCTATCGAAGGCCACTGCAGGCCATGCTCCAAAGCGTGCACAAATCCAGGTTCCAGTTAAGTATCAATTTTTTTCATTTTGTGAATACCTTTTATCAATTTGAATTATTTGTGTTCTTTTGAATTCTTAAATTTGAGTAAATCCTAAAGTGGGAAGTTTCAGCTGACTGATGAAAAACTGGGACGAGCATCGACTTCTGATCGATAAATTATTATTGAGAGCAGTCGATATTATATATGTATATAAATGTTATATAAAACCACCAGCAAACAGCTCGAGCAATCAGCAACGTTAATATATAGAATATACACCAGACCTCGTTGCATTTCAGGTTAATAAAATGAAGTTGCTAAAAATAGAACATAAAATAAACATCAGCTAAATGTAAACTTCATCGATATCAACCGAAACGAGCGTAGTTTATTGAACTTATATTCACTTCCCTGAGGATTTGAAAAAACCTTTCAATTTTAAAGTTCAAGGGTCTAAAATTTAAAAAAAATATTATATAAATATAATACATATATTAACAAACTTCACAGCCTAAAAGCGGAAATAGGGCGATTTTTCATGACTACAGGGGAATATAATAGGGTAATACATTTTTTTAAATGAAATTAATAAAAAAAATGAATAAAAGCAATTAATAATTGTAACAAACCAAAAAGGTATTGAACTTCCGTCACAAATAGTTGTATTTTCAATCAAGAAAGATAATTTTTCAACCAAAGAGACGAATTTTCTACAAAAAAGATTACTTTTCAACAAAATAATTGGATCTTCAACCAATATTCAAATTTGAATAAATAGTTGCATTTTTAACCAAATAGTTAAATCTTTATTCTTAAAAGATGAATATTCAACCTAATAGATGAATTTTCAGAAGAAATGAAATATCAACCAAACATAGTTGCATTTTGAAGCAAATAGTTGAATTTTCAAGCC
Organism: Andricus quercusramuli; assembly: GCA_932178445.1. NCBI lineage: Eukaryota > Metazoa > Arthropoda > Insecta > Hymenoptera > Cynipidae > Andricus > Andricus quercusramuli. The sequence goes on along the minus strand of CAKNXH010001295.1, from coordinate 30,349 downwards.
ACAAAATGAGTTTTTCAGTAGACAGTTGAATTTTCAATTCGAAAGGGCGAATTTTCTATCCGAAAAGACATATTTTCAATAAAACAGTTACATTTTGGACTCAAAAAGATGACCTTCAAAAAAATATTTGATTTGTTAACGAAATAATTAAATTTTCAACAAAATAGCTGAATTTTCAATGAACTACTGTATCTTCAACAACAACAAAATGCATTTTTGAACTAGAAGTTTTAGCTTTTAACCACAAAATCAATTTTCAACCAAATAGTTAAATTTTTTACAAAATGGAAGAGTTAAATTTGCCATATATGAAATGGATTTTCAAAACAATAGTTCAATTTTCAACGAAATAGTTCAATTTTCAACAAAATAGTTCAATTTTCAACCAAACGGAAATCTTCAACTAATAAAATAAATGATCAAAAAAATAGCTCAACTTTGAACCGAATAGTTAAGTTTTTAATCAAAAAGATTAATTTTCAACGAACAAAAAAAAAGAATTTTCAACAAAATTTTCAAATTTTCAACCAAAGTGATGAATTTTCAACTAAAATTATGAATCTTTAAACAACAACAAAAATGAATTTTTAACAAAGGTGTTCAACTTTCATCCGAGTAGTTGAATTTTCAATTTAAAAAAAGTTGAATTTTCAACCAAAAATGTAATAACTTATATTGCAAACAATACCATTTTTTATTTTTAATTAAAAACAGCTGAATTCAAATAAAAAAAGAAATCTCTACGAAAAATAAGAGTTAAAATTTAAACCAAAAAATATTTTCATTTTAAATATAAAAATTTCATTCCCCACCCAAAAAGATGAATTTTCAGTCAAGAAAGGAATAACATTTCCACCAAATTGTAGAATTGTCAAGCCAAAAAGGTGAATCTTCTACAGAGTAGTTAAATTTTCTGACAGAGTAATAGAATTTTTATTACAAAAAGACGAATATTCAACAAAATAGTTCAATTCTCAATTCCAAAAAATTGATTTACAACAACAAAAACGATTATTCACAAAAATAGTTCAATCTTCAACCATAAAAGATAGATATAGAGATGAATTCTGAACCAAAAATATAATAGAAGAGTAAATGAAGTTTTCATGAAAAATAGTTGGATTTTCTTATGGGTTCTATTACTCCAGTTTGCATTTAAGCGAAAAAGGAGAAAAGGAGGGAAAGGGGGAGTTTTTGTAAAAGAAGAGATAAAAAACAAATTCTTAAATAAAGGGGGAGAGTGGGGAATAGGGAAAAAATGTGAAATCCGTATTTAGATTCCTTACTTGTAAAATAAAATCTTTAATTTTCATTTTTTCAATAATTTCAAAAAATTATTATTAATAGCAGTGTGATGTAGTTCTTAAAAGGTCCCCAGAAAAAAATACATTTTTTTTAAATTAATGTTAATTGTCTAGTCTACTCCACTTCAGGTGCTGATTTATCAGATGCAAAAATTTGATTTGCCCTACCTATGGGCTTCAAAACGAAATATTTAAGACCATACTATACATCTTTCGCGCATAAAAATTTCAAAACTGAGGTTTTGAATGGAACGCAAGTTTGTTATTTTCCAAACTTGAAAACTTTAAAACTAGAAGCCTTCCCGATATGAAAGGATTGAAACACGAAGGCTTACAATATTCATAGTATGAAATTTTCGATTCGAAGGAAGCTTGAAAACTTAGGAAGCTCTATCTTGCAAGTGCTTCAAGTTGAATGCGTTCAAAAGCCACAACTCGAATCGAAAGTTTAAAAGTAAGTGGAACTTTAAGAAGTTGAACACCAGCTGAAAGATGAAAGAGATACTACATAATACATATGCGAGAATGAAAATCATGAGTTTACTCTCTTGCATACACAATCGTAATCGCCGATATGTATTTTCCATGACAAGTGGACTTGAAGGGAAGCAATCTCCTTTTCATGAGAATTGCCTTTGAACTCTTCGATCCAAAATAGCTACAATGGTACAAATTGCACAGCGCGCAATATTCCAGAGACATCCGAAGAACGCCCTACTTTTTTTGCAAACGATCCAAGATCATTTTATTTTTACGATAGTGGAATTTAAGTAGACGCAGAGGAGTATATATTTGCAACAATATCTCTTCCCTCATACCTCTTTTTCATTCATAATTATATCTTCTTCCATATCATCAGAAAATTTAATCAACATGTTTAAACAATTTTGTAATATCGTAAGAAAGAGCCCATTAATTACGGAAGCCTTTAGGGGAGGGGGGGGGGGGGGCTTACGAATCCTTACTTAGGTAGCCCGAAGAATTTCTTATGTAAGTTTTCTTTCTCTAATATTTTTTTCAATATGCTAGTTGAATCCGGTCTCTTTCCGGAAAGCATCCGAACTTATGGAGTAGCCGGAGTAGGAGTTAATTCTAGTCAATAGAGATGATATCCCCCTCAAGGAATTCCCCTTTGGAAACCACAATATTCTTCCAGCTATCCTCCTATTTTCGGAAGCAGTCCTCAAAGTCACATTCCGGAATAGCTAACAGCTGCTTCGTCGCTTTGTGTTTTATTTCCTCTAGGTTTTGAAATCGTTTTACTTTTAGACGATACTTTAATCTGGGAAACATACAGAAATCACAAGTAGCCAGGTCGGGACCGTATGGGAGCTGTCGAAATTGTGTAAGGCCGTGTTTCACCAGAACTTTCTGAATAAGCTGCGATGAATGGGCAGGCGTGCTGTCGTGCTAAAGGACTCAGTCGAAACCATTCTTTAAACATGTTTTTTGAATCCAGAGGGCTTACTCTATTTTGAAGGTATTTTGGCCGCTGTGGGTCTGCCAGAGCGAGAGTCACTTTCCACTGATGCACGACCATTTCTAAATCGCCTAAACCACTCTTTAATTTGAGAATCATTCATAGACTCATCACCATACACTTTCAGAATCATAAAGATGGTTTCCCAACATGAATGGCCAAATTTTTCACAAAATTTAATTCGCACTGTTCCTTCGATGCGTTCCGTCATCCTGAAATTCGACGCGTACGTGGTTAGACGTTTACGCAACTGCGTACACTAGTCGACTAAAGATTCGCAGGTCCATGTCACTTAGTAAGTGGCCTCAGAGAGGTGCTTCCTAAATGGTAAATACCTGTTATTGACAATAGCACATCCAGGTACAAAGTTAGAGCACAAGGTCGGATACTTTCCGGACACACCTTGTATTATTATACACATTGGGATGGTTCAAAATCACATTTTTTGGGGGGCAATGATCTCCACAATTCGGTCCAACAACCAAAAAAGAAATTACATATTTTTGTTTTTTCCATATTTTTATTATAACAGGTGACGCCGGGCTCTCGAAATTTTCTATGTGAAATACATTAGAAAAAAAATAACTTTTTGGTGCTTTTGGAATAACTTCTGCAGGTTTAAGAAAATGTTACGGAAAAGTTTCAGGACTTGTAGTGGAGATTCCAAAGAAGAATTCTATGAGTTACCAATATTTTAAAATAATTGTTTTTTTTTAAAGCCGACTTTTTTAACAGAATCAAAATCAAGATGTTGTTCTTCTATATATTTTATGCGTTTTTGATGTCCTAGCTTTATTCTTCAACAAAACATTACTTGTTTAATGAAACTAAATTAAATGAAATTAGTTAAAGTTTGTTGAAAATATAAATTTATTTTTATATTCATCTTTTTTCTTTAAACTTTTAGTCTGCATTGCTTTTTATATTGTATATCCTTATATATTATCCTTATTATTTAACAAATTCTTATTGTTCAATGAATTTTTTCATGAAATTCAGAATAAATATTATTTTGTGGTGATAAATACTCACTTTCGAAGATAATATTTAATTTCAATAAATTCAATTTGTTCTAATGATGGAAAATTACTTTAAAATATAACATCTTACATTAAATCTTGTATACCATTACCATTACCCTTTCGGGATAGGCGTGACACTACCCGATTCGGGTAGTGTTTCTAGGTGGATAGTTTCTTGTAGTAAATAACTAAAAGTGTGAGCTCACCCCACCCACGACGAGCCAACAGCACGCCGTATTCCCGAACGGTCACCCATCCAAGTACTAACCGCGCCCAACACTGCTTAACTTCAGTGATCTAACGAGAACTGGGTTTTTAAGCGTGGTATAAATTTTATAAATTTCAAAAATCATCTTTACGTAAATAAAGGACGTTTTTTAGCAAGTAATACAAATTATTCTCTAGAATTTTAGGATTTTGTTTAATTAAACACTTGGAAAAATTAAAATTCGGAAAAAGTAACTTATTCCGATAAAAACTCTTAAACCAAGAAAATTTGTATTAATACCAAGATTCTAAATTAAATATTCGTATTTCAAAAACTTATTTACGACTATCACGAAACTCATCAGAATATTAACTCAAGTTTTGGAAAAACAACCCCTGTTTTCTGAGAGTTCACTATTTCTCCGAGTTAATAACCACATAATAATTCAAACAAATTTAAATAATAATCTTCCGTAAGAAAGTTTTGAATTCGCAATTTTTACTGTAACATAAGATTATTTATTTATTTCTCAAAGACAAATATTTGTCATTTAAAAAAATATTCAAACCCAAAATATTTAATTATACAATTAAAATTTGAATTTCCAATTACAATTTTTTTTAACTGAATGTTAACAATTTGAAATTAAAAGTTTTGAAAATTAGGAATTTGTCACTTTCAGACATAAATTAAACAATTTTTTATTGAAGCGTTCGAAAGTGAATAATAAATAATAGACAGCATCAAGAATTGAACAATTTTAAATTATAATCGAAATAATGAAATTTCTTGACGAGTTAAAAAGTAAAAAATTTAAAACTAAACCTTTCAAAAACTTTCCAATTGCAACAATAAAAGCCAAAAAAATCCAAACTGCAGAGACTTAAAACTAAATAGTTTCAAATAGCTCTGAATTTAGAAATACTCAAATTAAAGCTTGCAAAATTAAACAATTTTAAATTTGAAGAATTCAAGAATTAATATTTTAAATAAACAGGTTTATAGGAATTATCAACTTCAAAGTAATTTCTTACCAAATCGAAGAATTAACCTTTGTTGTGCACACCTCTTCGAAATTACGTATTATGCACAGGGGGTATGTCATACCCCAGGCACTTCAAACGTTTATTGCAGAGGTACAATTCGTTATTTTGACTCAAACAAAATTGCTGGCCATTGCTTAAAGCTTTTAAGATAAGGCCTAATAGATGGCATTAACATTTTGTAACGTACACAAATTATAAATGATGTTAACGAAAAAAGAAAACGAAAAATGGACTTTTTCACTGAAAAATGCATAAAAATTTCAATTTTTAATATTTTTGAATAAATTTTGCGGGATTATTTTCTTGAAGTACCACACTTTCAAGAAAAAATATTAGTTTATGGCGGAGTTGAAAAAAGAATATTTATTTTTCTATATGAATTGACGCGATTTTAACAAAAATGAAAGTATTGATTATTATAAGAAATATGGGTCTATTTTCAAAATAATCGTTTCATTGGAAGATTTTTGAGTCATTATCACACAAAATGATGTGAAATTATACAAATATAAAAAAAATTACAAGATTTTAGGAGCAAATATCAATCTACAGCATCATCGAACCCGTTGGATTCTTCGTCCACCACATGTAGCTGCTCTAGAATGGGGCGGTATCTCAAATTATAAGTCATCTACAGACATTACAAATATATGTATTTACAAAAGAGGAAAAAAACAAGCTCTCTTCCACTATTATTCACACTATTTATGCACTAATAGGCCAAAAAAACGACAAAATAAAAGTTGAAATTATTCATGAAATTACACGTACTGTGCACATGGGGTATTTCACACCCCAGAATTTCCGAACGTCAACTTTTCACCTCTGCCAAGAGCAGACAAAAGCCCGACGGGCTAAACTATGTATGGGATCTTGAAATGTTATTCCTAGACTACATGTAGACGGCAGCACAGGTCCCGATTCGCATTATACGGATTAGAAAAACGCGTTTGAAAATACGTTGGGGTATATCCTACCCCCAGTGCACAACAAAGGTTAAGATTAGAAATGTTTAAATTTGAACATTATTAAAATGAATGACTCAAAATTTATGCTCCTGAAAATTCAGATAACAAACGAAATATTTATGTGTGAAAATAATTTTGAGAATGAAATTCCTGAACATGTACAATACATGCATCCTTTTTGGAAATTAAAGTTCACAATATTTAATTTACCTAAATTCCCTTTTGAAAGCTTCTGTTTTCCGAAAACACATTTTTAAGTAACACATTTAAAATTTATTATAAGTGTTTTTTTTCTGATACATTTGAAAACTCTGCCAAAAAAATCCGCTAAAAAATTGAACATATCTAGAAAATAAAAAATGTAAATTTGTATCATTAATAAACTTTTATTTTCATAAAAAAAACTATAAGTAAACTTCGTGTTTTTTCAATACGCTTTTTTTGCTTTTAGTTTCAACTTCTGTTGCCAACACTTTCCTTTCTAAATATCAAGTTTCTGCTTTGTCTCGTCTCTGAATCGTTTAAACATTCCCAAACCACATTCTACTTTTTGGTAAAAAATTTAGTAAAATGCGGCGATCTAAAAAAATAAAGGAAGTTTCCATGCTGCTTCATATAAATGGAACATAAAAAATTCCGCTGATTGTATTCATCAAATAAATTGAATTAGAAAAATATTTAAAGAATAAGTACAAAACTTCAATTATGTATTTTCAATTCTCTTCTAGTATAACTTTTCAAAACTCGGTATATCTAAGAATTACGATGAATTTTCATATAAATAAAGATGCTTAAAAGCTTATAACAGCTCGAAAAAAAAAGTTCTATAAAAAGTTCTCTAAAGCTCGACCTTTTAAAATGACTGCTGCAGTGGTTTTGGTTTCCTGTGTCGACTCGAGTTGGTACTTTACCACGAGATCAATGACGCAAAGTCTGATTGTGGTCTTGAAAACGACAACGTTGTAGCATCACGTTCTTAACGATCAGAAAAGATTTTGTTCCCTTTTTTATTTCTTCTAAGAAAATACAAGGATCAAATGAACAAAAGCTCTCTAAAGAGTCGAGAAGAAAAGTGAGAAAAGAAGTGAAAAAAATACGATTGATACGTTTTCAAGATAAATATTAACAATACATATTCTTCAGTGATTTTGAAGTATGGAATCTAATTCTAAGTAACAAAAACTAATATTACTGTATGAATCACAGGAGATTGCAACAATTTTTCTATTATTGACAAACAGCGGCATCGTCAAATAGACAAAAATGGCAATTTTTTTCGTCATATCTGTTTATTTATAAAAAATTATAGAACTAAATCAAAAATAGAACTCGATACTTGGGTGGGTCGTAAAAAATGTTTTTAGAAATCGCAAACAATACCCTGCCATAATAATAGTGCATTAGGACCCCACGAAGTGTACTGAACGTGGACTCGATCGATTTAAATTTAGGTAACGCGCGAGGAAAATAGGGTTTAAAAAATTATTATCTGGAGCGTTAAAATTTTTTCTATTTCAATTTTTTTGGGTGTGTACAGTCTTTTTAATTTTTAACAGATTTGAGAATACTATTCTGAATGAGATAATGATGTTTTAATATACGTCTGTAATTATCTCTTATTTTTTGCACTATCTGCAATATCTAAAGGGTCAAAACTTGAATAAAATTAAATGAAATATTCAGTTTTTTCAATTTTGATCCCCCACATAAAACCCGCAGATGCAAAAAAATGTTTTCATGGGCGTGAAAAATAAAAGTACTTACAAGGGTATATTAAAACATAATTATCTCGTACGTTATAGTATCATAAAATACGGCAAAAATCGAGAAGACGCTAGACACCCCAAGGATGTAAAAAATTTTAATTAAAAAAAGTTTTTTATCTGAGGATAATAATTTTTGGAGACCTATTTTTCTCGCGCGCGTTACCTAGACTTAAATCGATCGATTCCACATTCAGTACACTTTATGGGTATCCTAATGGACTAATTTTAGGTATGGTATTATTTGCAATTTCCAAACTCATTTCTTTTCGCCCCATCCTATTCTACACCTTTCTGGAACATTTTATTAGGTTTAAAGAAAATGACATCCAAATCGGTCCAGATTTTTCGACTGTACTTTATTTTGAACCAAAAAAGCACCTTTTTGGACACAAATCGCCCAACAGTACAATTCTTACCGGATTTTGATGTTTTTACATTCTCATCAGAGAAGATACTAGATTTTTATAAAATTTTACCCCCCTCCCCACCCGTTTTTGTCAAATGTCTACGTTTTGAGACCTCCTGTATCCGAAAAACAGGTCAGAGCATTTTCAACATTTTTGAAACCACTTTTTTTCAGATTTAGAAATTCTGTGTACGGCTATTTGCAATGCTCAGAATGGTGAATAGTACGAATAATACGAAAAAATATGAAACGATAAAAATTATGCACCCGAAAAATATTCACAAATTTGTTAGTCATTAATTTTTGATAGGATGGGTAGTTTTTCTTTTATTCGTAAAAAAAAACATTAAAAGAAAAAAGTAACATTTTTTGAAAAAACGACACAAGGTTAAAAAAAATAATAATAGACAAAAATAGCTTCGTCAAAAAAGATCTACAAATTTGTTATAATTCATCATTTGATAGGATGCTCAGTTATTTTGTATTGATCGTAAAGGATATCATCAAAAATAAAATTTTTTGGAAAAACGACACAAGGTTCGAAAAAAATTAATAGAGCAGAAGTTGTTCCCCAAAAAAAGATCAGCAAACTTTGTATCAATCATTTTTAATAGAATGCGTGATGCTTGTTTCGATTGTAAAAAAACATTAAAAATGAAGAAAATTAAATTTTCAGATAAATGACACAGGGTGCAATAAAATGTTATTTGAAAAAAACGTGTTTTTTACAACATTACCGCTTTTTTAAATTATGATAACAATACCATGAAAATATTTCTGTTACAATATATTTTGAACTTATTGTAGAAAAGTTCGCAGTTTGGAAAAAGCCGAGTGCGAAACATGTGATACGTGATGAAAATGTGTTCGTTAAAGCCGAAGGAGCCTTAACGAAAGAGAACTCACAATCACCAAACGACAGTTGTCGATGCTTTAAACTTTAATTTTAGAAGGTCTGTACAGATTTTTTTTAGAAATGACCGTAAGTATTCCATGTATAAAAAAAGTTTGTTTATTATATTAAAAATTGTTTATAATTTTCTGAACAAACTTTTGAACAAAAGTCATTTTATTTTTATTAATTGATGTTACGGTTTTTGACCAGCGAAATAGTAATTAATATGATGTTAATGTTTTTTGTCTACTTGGTCTAAAATAAATATTTTTTCAATATCGATTATTGATTTTTTTCACAACTCATAAAATCAATAATCAATATTAAAAAAGTATTGATTTTAGACCAAGTAGACAAAAAACATTAACATCATATTAAAAAGTAATTTTATCCTGATTCGCAATTATTAGCTTTTTCAAATCCATAGATTTTTTTATGAAATATGACACATATTAATGTGCGCTTACGATTAGTTAAGAAAAGGGGCTGTTTACCAATTATTTAAACATTTTTTTATGAACAAATACACCTTTTTCGGACAAAAATTGATCTTTCTAGGGACTCTTTGTTATCATATTTTTGATAATGAATTTTATAAACAAAAGAAGTTTAAAGAATTAATAGCTTCTATCAATTTGAAATATACAACAGCAAGGTGTCTTTAACAAGACATTTCGAGTTGATTCCGCAAAAAAATTAGGCCTATTCATGAAACAATTGTTTAAATGTACATTCATTTATAGGAATTGTTGATAAGCATTGTTTATATAATTAACAATTATATTCATTAAGAAAAATATGTATTTGGAAACACATTTCGAGTTGATTGTGCAAGAAAAATGAAACTTATTCATAAAAAAAGTTAACAATGTGCATTTGTTTATAAAAAATGTTTATATAATTAATCGTTTTTATCACTGTCAAAAATATGAAAGCAAAGAGTCCTTGGGAAGCTCGAATTTTGTCAAAAAAGATGCTTTTTTCCCACTGTGCGCTCTACTCGATCCCTCTCTGGGAAATTTGATCTGATTTTTAAAAAAATGTATCGCCTAATCGGTCTGGGATTGGTCGGCCGTACTTTATTTTGAACCAAATAAGTCAATTTTTCCACTGTGCGCCGTTCAGCGAAAGAAATTTATAGGGGTTCATAGAATCCGGCCCATCAATTTTGTTCTGCGAATTTAATCAAAATTCATGACATGTCTTGCATGATTTCTCGAAAAAACTTCGATATTCGGTTATTAGACTCTAGTTCATTTTGCGCTAGTCGATGACGGAATAGAGAGGAAAGGAGAGAAGCTTCATGATAAAACTTTTTCTTTTGCGATCAAACTTGAGCTTCTGTTTCTGATCAGGAAAATAAGACAAAGAAAAAGATTGAAACGCCTGTAGAAGAGAAAGGGGTAGTTTGATGGAAAGGGGAGGGGGAGGGGGTGGGATAAAAGAGGAAGTGAGAGAAAGAGAGAGCAAAGCCCCTAGAAGGAGGTTACCTCGTTTTCTCGTGACGTGTCGCGCCCTGGCTTAACGAGATTCTAGAAGTGCAGCAGTCATTTTTCGTGGGTGGGGTTTTTGGCACAGTATCACGGTACCACTTTTTCCTATTTGGAAGATCGATCGATCCATGAATGAGACTTTATTTCCAAACAGAAATACATCTTCTACTGATTAAGCAGAAAGCTAGTCTCCAAAAATAAGAACAGTTTTCAGAAAATAACTAATTTTGTAAAAGTTTTTAAAAAACAAGCTTGCAATAATAATGTAATGATAATATGAATTATAACCTTGAAAGCTACACAGTGGAAGTAAGAGGGAGGGTGACTGTCGAGTGTTGGAAGCGTAATGAGTGAGCGTCAGTAAAAATTGACTTCGGCCCGGAGAATCGAACCCTTCGCCGCCACTTGTGCTACCACTGCGTTAACCACCGAGTTGGTGATGAGTTATATACATTCATCGTAGGGTATACCATGTGCCACGTTACAGACTACAAATAAAAGCGTGGGACGTAAATATTTAAATGTCTGTCTCATATAAATGTAATCTTCAATATTTACGCCCTACTTCTTATTTTTACTTACATTATTATTATTTTTATCATTAAGTTATCATTGCAAGCCCCCGTTTTCGCAGGGAATTATTTTGTTTCTTTTTAGTGTATTTTAATGAAAGCTTCTAAAACTTTTTTTATTTATTGACTGAATCTATTTCTAGTCAAGCAGGTTCTACACTTGAAGCCTCAGAATCTTTTGTGGACAAAATATGTTATTTATTAGAGGAAACTAGGCAATACCAATTTTTCCAGTTTGCAAGAATACATTTTGTACGAAGTTATGCGTATTTGAATGATGTGCTTTGTTTTTCAAAGAAATCAAAAAATTTGTATTCTTCTTTCGAAATCCGCAGGAATTTCTAAAAATAGTTCATTATCAACTCAAAAGCCAGGAAATTTTTTTTTTACATAAAATCGAATCTTCTCATTTTTTCGCAAATAAAGACATAAACGAAAAAATTTTGAGATACAAGTTCGCACATCTGAAAAAGTTTTACAAAAAATACCTCTGCTCTTTTGTAATATCTTGCCTCATTTACTAGAAAAATTAGAAAATTATATTTTCAAACAAAGAAATTCTCCCGGCCTCAAGAATGTTTTAGCTCGCATAAAACTGATAGAATTCCTTTTTGATATTAGCAGAAACTTTTTAAAAATATTGGAAATAATAAAGAGGTGGGTAGTTCAAGAAAATATTTATTCACGTTTTCAAAATTCGAAGAAAAAAATAAAAAAGATTTTCTGAAGAACCCCAATTTAAAAAAAATTTTAAATATCTCAATTAGGTCTAAGGTTATAGATGTACAAATAAAAAATATGGGTTTTTTGAAAAACAAAACTCAAAATTCAAAAACGCATAACTTCGTAAAAAATTCTCAATGATCCCAGAAGTCCTAAATTTTGAAAAAATCTAAGATAGCGGCCAATGAAAAATTCAAAAAATTGACAATGAAATGTTTTTAAACTTTGTTAGAAAAATAATTTAGACTTGTAAAATCATCCAATAATCCCAAAAGTTCAAAATTAAAAAAAAAATCAAAGTTGGCGGTGGATTAAAAATGCAAAAGTTAGTTCATTTCTGTAGTTTTCAAGGAAATATTTTAAAACTTTCAAAATGTCCTTCAAAATTACTTTCGCAGAAATCATTCTGAATTTTCTTGTGCAATGAGTCATTTTCCGTGGTTAGGAAGAACAGCATTTCTAAAAGGAAAAAAGCCTAGCCTAATAATAAAATTTATAAAGAAATTCGCAAAAATAAGATTCGAAAGAATGTAATAATTTACCGTTCATCAAAACTGAAAAAAATAACATCTTGAAAAGTTAAAACAAATTTGGTTTAAGAATTTTGAAACTGATTGATATTTACAAAGTTTGCTGATCGCCATTTTGGAATTTCCCACAATTTTGAAGCTCTAATATGAACACGATATTTGTTAACCGATTTTGTCAAAAAGTATAAATTTAATCAAAAATTTTGGACTTCTGGGAACATCAAATGTTTTCTAAAGACAAATTTCTTTTTCTAGCAATTTTTAAAAATATTTCTTTGAAAACTACAGGAATAAGCTATTTTTGGAAATTTTAATTGACCGCCATCTTAGATTTTTTCCAAATTATGAGTTTCTGGAATGATGGGATAACTTTTAAAAACAAAATTATTTTTCTTGCAAAGTTTTGAAATATTTTACTCAAAACTGCAAACATTTAATAAAATTTTGAATTTTCCTGTCCAAAATTCATTTTACAAAAATTTATTCGATTCTTTAAAAATGTTAAATATTTTCGAACGTATTATATCTTCTATTCTTATTCTCTGGATTTCAAAATTTAAATTTTTGAGAATTAAAAAAAATGTTTTATATTTGTTCCGAAATTCTGGTGAATTTTTTATATATACGGTGTATAAAATTATGAACTCAAAATACATTTCATTGCACAATTAAACATATTTTGAAAATGTGTGGTATATTGAACCTGAAATTTCTTCAGCTTGAACAAAAGAAACATTTTATCATTTTTCTTTCGTGTAAAAGAAATTTCGTGGTGTTTAAAACGTTCAAAAATCGCGAACAAAATATCCAAAATCCTAAAATTTCTGAATCGAGAAAAAATTATTTTTCCGAAAAAGCAGAATGATAACATGTTTCTTTGGTTCAAGCTTTTCTAAAATGTGTATATTTAACACTGTTGACTAATAATAACTGTAGATATAAAAAAAACTTCTGAATTTTTTAATCAACGGGAAACATTTTTTTTTAATTTTCAAGTATTTGAATCTTTAAATCCAAAGAACGGACAGAAGATATTTTCCGATCGGAAAAAGGTTTTGTACGTGAAAAGCTGGTACAGTTGGGCTACTTTTTCGGGGTTAATAAAAAGTCAATCAGAGAAGGATCTGAAAGAAAATTTTCTGTATTCAAAAATTTATGAGACTTTTTCAAAAATCTTTAAATAATGAAATAACTTTGTTTCTGACTGAAGTTATTATGGGAGACTTAAGAAGTTACTTTGAGAAATGAAGTTCGTAATTCTAGTGACGTTAAGCTGCACAAAATGGCAGCCCTTAGTGAAAAGTCACATTACCATTAGAATTTAGATCAGTGAATATTCATTTATCACGATTCATTTGCATTTATTTCCGATGGGACTAAATAACAAGGTATGGACTTTTGCCAACGACGAATTATTGCAATGGGAATTCCAAGCAAAAGAGAAAATGGAATCCTATACATTTCAAGCAATTAGGCATCCTTTTAAAAGCGAAATTTCTAACTAGTTTTCATACATAATTCCAATTAGGGAAACATAGGGCAAAATGGTTACAGGGGCAAAACGCGACAATGATTGTATTTCCTCAAGGGTGTGACGCCATCTATTTGAAATTGTAGGAACTTCGTTTTGATTCATTCGCGAGATTTCCCATGTCAATTTGTTATAATTTTGTTGTTATTTTCCAAGTTATGAGACGCATGGTTCGTTTTCGTACCCAGTTATAATTTTAACTGATTTTCAACTACACGTAAGTAGGGGAAAGTGGGGCATGGTGTCAATGCGGGGCATGGCGACTCTTGCAAATAATGCTCGTGTTTGTTTATTTTCATATTAATTTTTTTACGTAACATAACTTTCTTTGGCACCCAAGAAAGCTATTTTATGTAAAAAAAATAATGTGAAAATCAAGAAGCACTAGCATTATTAGCAAAATCACCGTGCCCCGCACTGGCACCATACCCCACTTTCCCCTAATGCAAATGTTTGTTTAATTAAAATCGCTTTAGCATCATTCCGTGTCGAGGCGTCTTTGATTGCGAGTATTATCGCGATTTTCAGGAGTCATATTGGAAAAAGTGCTTTGGGGGCAAAATGGGCAGCGGCAGAACTGGACACCGCGCGAGATGTAGTAGAGCGCACATTGCTCAGGAATGTTTGTACTGTCACGATTTTTCGATCGAACAGTGGGTCCCATGCAGTTCGTGCAACAATTAAGCTCATCAGTCTTGCGCAGATTTCGACAATGAAGACGGAGACGAAATTCATGTCTGCGTATTTTCTAAGGCCTGATTTTTGTAATTTTTATATAAAAATGGACAATAGAACTTGTCACAGCAAGTTCTTGTTACTTCACTACTTATTCGTTCAGTCTTTTTCAATTAATTTTGTTCATAATACATTTTATTTTTTATTTAACAAAGCGTCCCGTTTTGCCCCGTGTAAGGGGCAAAAAATGACGGAAAACTTATTTTCCAAAAATCAATAAAGAAAGTAGGACATGGCATTTTTTCAAAAAGAAAAAATTTTTTAGTGTATTATTAGTTGTTTAAGGCACCTATAGTGTTTAATGTGGACAAAAAGTACTTCAGTATGAGAAAAAAAATCCTGAAGCAAAATTGTCCCGTTTTGCCCCATGTTCCCCTACTACAAATCTCAAGAGTTTCAAGTTACAATATTTAAATATGAACTATTTACTTCCAGAGAAGAAACTGAATATATAATAGGGGTTAAAAAAATTATTTTATTTGATTCCATTTGGAAAACTTAATTTTTACCAATTTTTCGGAAAAGGCAATTAAGAGGTGTTTTAACGAAAATAGAAAATTTTTGGGGAAGGAGTATCCTCTCAAGTTAAAGAACTAAAAAAAGGAATTAAGGAGAAACTCAATTTATCATTAAAAGCTTTATATATTTAAATATTTATTTTTTTTCAGCTAGCTTTAAAAAATCTGTTGAACACTCCAGCAAAGTCAACTGATAAAAATACAACAGACAAAAGTCAAAAAGATTGAATACTGGAAAATAGATAAACGACAGAATTGAAAAATGACCATGTTTGAATTTTTTTAAATATATTTTTATTAGTAGATAGATAGTGATTTATTATTCTCGCCAATTTTTTTCTAGTGTATTCCTTTTAGTACAGAACCCTGAGTTGTATTCAAAGTATTTTTTTAAGTAAGCTAGAGAGAAATAATTTCGAAAACTCAAAAATGACTAAAAACCCTAACTTTTCTGTTTTTGTTTCCTTACACGTCACACGCTTAAATGTGTTTCTAATATATTTTTATCAGTTTAAAGCACTTGAATAATCACAGAACAATTTTTAATTTAGCTTCAAAAAGGTTAAAACGTAAAAAAAAAAAAAAAATTATTTACAAAAAAAACTATGAAGATAAAATTTTTTATAAATACGCAGTTTGCTAACATGGACATATAACAATCAATTTCAAATTAATTGCATGTTATTGCAGGGTCCTAATATACGCTAATTTTTCCAAATAATTTTCGATTTTCAAAATTTTGATTCTACACCACAACTAACTTACTTTGCTCTCATATGCCGTTTTACGTATTTTATTACAAATAAAAAAAGTAGTAAAAGTGAATTAAAATTCCTATTTATTTATAGCAGACTTTACAGTCTTTTCCCTTTTTCACCTTTTCAACTTAAATGGGAATTGAATTAATAGAACCAAATGAGAAAATCCAACAATTTTTGGGTCAAAACCCATTTTTTGGTTAAAAAGTTGAAAATTTAATTATATTGCTGAAATTTCAACAATTTTTCTAGAGACATTTTTGTTTTGAAATTAAACAAATTTCGTAGAAAATTTAACTATATGGTTGACAACTCACTTTGTTGGTGGAAAATTCAACTGTTTTGTATAACATTACTCTTTTTGGCTAAAAATTCACTAATTCGGTTAAATTTTTTTTTTTTGGCCGAAAACTTTTTTTTCGTTTGAAAATTTAACTATTCTGTTGAAAATTCGTTTTTTGGATTTGAAAATTCATTTCTTCTGTTTAACGAATCAACTATTTCGTTGAAAATTCATTTTTTTATTTAACTCAACTGTTTTTTATCTCAAATTGAAATCTTTTTGTGTTGAAATACCACATATCACAGTTTCAGTTATTTTTTTAGTTAAAAATCAAACTACTTGATTGAAGAACTTTCTTAAAAATTCATTCTTTTATTTCAAGATTAATAATTTTAGTTTGAAATTTATCTTTTTGGTTGGAAATTTACCTATTTTTTGAAAATTCGTATTTTTGGGTTGCAAATTAAACTACTATACTACGAAATTCAATTATTTGGATGAATATAAATTTTTTTGTTGATAATTCATACTTTCGGGTTATGACTTTAACTGTTTTTGGAGAAAGTTCGTTTTTATTGGCTTGAAAATTCTACTGTTTGTTTGAAAATGTAATTATTTTGTTGGGAATGCAACGACATTGTAAAAAATTTCATCCTTTTGGTCGAAAATTTAACAATACCATTTTTAATTGTAAGTTGAAAATTCATCTATTTACATGAGGACTCAACTATTTAGTTGAAAATGCGTCTTTTTCGTTGAACGGAACTAGTTGAAAATTCGTTTTTTTTTTTACTTGGAAAGAATTTTTTTAAACCGAGAAATTTAACTATTCTTTTTTTGGCCGAAAATTAATCTTTTTTAATAAAAAATTCTACTATTATGTTAAATACATTTTGTTAAAAATTCGTCCTTTTCAATTGAAAATACAACTGTCTGCAATCAAATTTTTTGTTTTGTTTTCTTCTTGTTAGAAAATTCAACTATTTGAATAAAAATTGAATAAAAATGAATAAAACTTTGACCTTTTTTGTTGAAAAATTTGATCAATTGGTTGAAATTGCATCTTTATAGGTTCAAAATTAAATTATTTGGTTAAAAATCAAACTATTTATTTGAAAATGTAATTATTTCGTTGATAATTTAAATATTTCGAAATAATTCGTCTTTTGAGTTTGAAAATTTTATTTTTTGTTTACAAGTTGAATTATTCTGCTGAAAATTCGTCTCTTTTGCTCATAATTCCAAATCATTGGTTGTAATAATACTGTTTGAATACAAATAAATTTTCTTATTGTGTGAAATATTCATCCCTTTGGTTGAAAATTAAATATTTCTTTGAAAATTCGTTTTTTTTTGTTGCAAATTAATTTTTTTAACTGAAAATTTAGTCATTCCATTTTCAAGTTTATGGTTGAAAATTCAACTATATATACTTCGACTTAAAAACTTAAAAATACGAAGCGTTTTGTACTGAATAATTCAATATTCTATCTACGCACACAAAAAATTCTATTGCATCAAAAGTACGAGCGCAAAAGTGCATACTTTTGATTCAGTAGCATTTTTTCTCAATGCATACTAATTTTATTTTTAAAAATGTATCCCCTGTTATACTTCTATTTTTTGAAAAAAGACACCCTTTTTCTGCTGTTTTATAAAAATATTGATTTACAGGATTCAATAAAAAACTTGCAAAGTTTTTTATATTACGTAATGGAAATACAGGAGCAAAAAAGCACATTTTCCAGTTTCCGGTTTCAACGGGTCAACGTCGAGGATATTCGATCCTAGCACTACACCCGACCCACCAGCATAACATTTATCCGGTCCGCTTGATAAAAGTGTGTTCCGCCTTCTTTTTTATTTTTCCATTAACTATTCACATTTCACATATCGTTAGCAAAGGACACTTCGTTTAGAAATGGAAAAAGAGAAACGGGTTTCACATTAACGTCCTATATTTCTCGCATAAGTAATACACATGAACATCAAAAGCCGGAAAAGCTAAAGGTTTTACTTTGAAAGATTTAGTCATTCTATTTTTAGGATATTTTCTGTTCTTCTCTATAATCTGGAATAAATGAATAGAGAACACGGAAAATGCCCTCAAAAGTAGACATTATTAAACAAACAAATTACATTAATTTCAAAGATTTTTGTCTGATATTACTGATATTAGCAATATTTTTATGTGGATCGAATCAATGTCAAATCAAACATGTCGTAGGACCTCTGGGCGACAAAATTCTCGACAAATGTTTTCTGCCAATGCGTATTTGAAATTTTGAAGTCTGTTTAAAAAAAAACACCAATTTTTTCTTCAAACGCCTACAACTTTTTATTTGAGTTTACATTTTCATTTTTCAAGGTTCTGCAAGAAATACCTCTTACTCTTTTACGATAGCTTGCATCGTTCGCGAGAAAAATTGAAAAATTCAATTTTTCGCAACGAAATTCTCGTAGCCTCAAAAATTATAGAACTTCTAGAATGTATTCTCTATTATATAAGCACGAATAAAAAATATATATTGAAAAGAATGAAAAATTTGATTTTTCCATAAAATCAACTTTTCACGTTTTCAAAATTCAGCTAGAAAGATAAACTCGAAATTAATACAAAACCCCCATTTTCTGTTCTTTACCTTTCTCTACATTCGTGCTTATTTGATTGAGATATTCTTTAAGGTGTATGCAGGTAGGCCAAATTATTTTTGCAGCCATGAGAATTTTTATTTCGAAAAATGGAATTTTTCAAATTTCTTCGCGAACGATATAAGAAATTATAGAAGAGTAAAAGATATTTTGAGTAGAAATTTCAAAAATGAACAAACTTATTTGTTTACATTTTGTCTAATCTCTCACTGCTTGTAAAAAGAATGCGAAAATTCAATTTTTCAAACAAAAAAATTTTCGCAGCCACAAAAATAAATAAAAAACAAAAATAAATAAAAATGTGGGGTTATTGCCAAAATAGATTCTCTACGTATATTGTGAAAAAAATCAAGAAATCGAGAGAGAGTGGGTGTTTTTTAAATAACTTCAAAATTCAAATACTCATAACTCATAAGTTAGAAGAAATTATTTTGTATAAAATCGTAAAAATAGGCGTCACCTAATTTACTCTAAAGAAACATATTCTGTTGAAAACAGATTCTAAGACTTGAAATGTACCTACCTATCTGACTTGAAATGTATTCAGTCAGTGAAAGATGCTAATTCATTCTTTTGATGAAATTGGAAGGTTTCTCTTTGATTTAAATAAGCAGCAGAAAATAGAGATTGGAAAAGAGCAAATTAAGTTAAGTCGAATAACCGCAGAACGGTACAGAATTTGCACAAAGAAAAATATTTGTTTGGTAGATATAAATGTAAACTTTTCTTTGGTAGATTCCAGTCAAATATAGAACATTTGTTTACCATCGAGTAATAGTAATATCCCTGAACAAAATATCTGAGCACACCAAAAATATTTAGTCTAAGCTCACCGAATTGCGATGAACCTATTCAGAAAAAAGATTATATCGACTCTATAGATCCTCTTATCAGTGATACAGTGAACTCTCACTTATTCAAAGGCTCACTTATTCCTAGTCTCTCCCGCTCGGATATTCCAAGTAGCGAAGCCCCTTCACCTCCCAACACTGACTTGGAATATCTAAATGTTTACGTTTCTCGGCCCTTGGAATATGTGAGACTTCACTGTATAATAGTACTTTCATTTCACGCAGTAGTCTAAACCGGGTATAGTCAGCCACGAAGTTGATGAACCCTAATTTTGTAGATTTAAAGTATGTTTTGAAATCGAAAAGTGGATAACATCCTATCTGAAAAAAGTCTACAAATAATCCCTTTTAATTATAAAAATGATAGAAAACATTATGTAAATTGAGAAACCTTTCTTTTTAATACTGTTGCGCAGTTAAATTGAAATAAAAATTGATTATATTTCATAGAATCAAAATCTTTCAACAATTTACATTTTTTGGTTTTGTTAGTATTCGCTTACCGGTAATTGACATTTTTGAACCAAAATCATTAGATCTTGAAGGGTCATCATTTTTCTAACGACTTTAGTTCACGCTAGCGTCTTACGCCGAAAAATTATATTTTAAAACAAAAATCATTAGAGTTCGAACAATATTTTTAATTTTTGAACAGTTTCCGGTTATATTTATATTGCTGTTTTTCACAGGCTATCTGCTTTTTTCGAAAATCTTTTTAATATTTCATGAAACCCCGAATTTTTAAGAATTCTAGTTTATGTTGCTGTTTTGAACCAGAAATGGGTACTTTTCATAAGAAAATATTAGATTTTTAATTTTAAAAATTTTGCAGCAATTTACATTTTTTGTTATGTTAGGATTTGAAACTGGAAATGGATGTTTTTAAAAAAAAATGATTAGATTTTAAAGATTCAAAATTTTGCAACAATTCACGTTTCCGGGTTTTTTAGCGTTTTTCGCCGAAAAGTAATATTTTTCAACAAAAATCCGAACCATGATTACCAATTTTCAACAAGTTTAGGTTATGTCAGCGTGCTGCACTAGATATGGGTATTTCGAATAAAAATGATTGAATTTCAAAACTTCAAAATTTTTCAACGATGTACGCTTTTCGGTCTTCGTAGCGTTTTTGCCGGAAATTGACGTTTTGATACAAAAATCATTAGATTTCGAAGGTTCATCATTTTTTTGACATATATTTAGGTTACGTGAGCGTTCAACAAAATATATTTTTTAAAACAAATATCATTAGAGTTCGAAAAAAATTCCCCATTTTTGAACAGTATCATATTATTCACACGTTTTTCATAGGAAATGAGTTATTTTGAAGAAAGCTTAAACAAATGAGAAATCTAGTGTGTGGCAGTGGGGCCAAATGGCAGAAGTGAAACTTTGATGGATTAAATTTGAAATTTTTCGTCAGGAATCATCATGAGTTTTGAGGAGGTCGCATAGTAACAGAGTGCAGAGAGAGGGAGAGCATATACATGCTTTTCTTAGCGTGGCAGTAGTGGGGACCTCGATGAGGAGTCTTTAGAGCAATTGCAAATCGCGGCACAAAAGGGAGCTGCGAATAGAGAGAGAAGATATAGAAAGTATACTTGTGAGAGAGACAGAGAGATATGGAATCCGTTCGTTCGGTCGGTCGTTTTTTTAAATTAACTCCCATCCCAAAATAAGTTTCACTTGAAAAAAAATTTACATTGTTTCTATGAAGAAAACTTTGGTTTTAATTTGAAATACAACACTACCGTAAGTTAGAAACAAAAGCCTAAAAAATATTTAAAGAATCCATTTTTTCTTTTGCTGTGAAAAAACCACCTATTATGGGAAAGCAAATTCATTTGATACCTATGCGGAAGCAAAGAGCTCATAAAATGAACAGTTGTGCACAAATAATACGCCTATAGTGGATACATCAATAGTACTTCGCAGAGGTATTTTCAGTTCTGTTGGAGTTTTATACCGTAATTTGGTATTTTTGA
The DNA here is from genome assembly GCA_932178445.1 of Andricus quercusramuli. Taxonomy (NCBI): domain Eukaryota; kingdom Metazoa; phylum Arthropoda; class Insecta; order Hymenoptera; family Cynipidae; genus Andricus; species Andricus quercusramuli. The sequence goes on along the minus strand of CAKNXH010001295.1, from coordinate 8,623 downwards.
TAGAGAATCATTCAATTTTAAAGAAGATTAAAAATGTTAGGTTATGCTCCTAGGAGGATGCACACGATACTTTATGTAACAAAGATATGATTTTTAAGTTCATCACGTCTGAAATTTGCGGTTAGGTTGACGCGGCCAATACTCGTACACGGGCGACTGCGAATATACGCATGAGCGCAGTACGATTATGAGCCCATGATACTCCTATGAGTATCATGGACTCATTATTGTACTGCGCGCATGCGCATTCGCTCTCACTCCTCCTGTTATGTAAACTGCTACTTTTAGAACAAAAAAGACGCTGATAGAGCGCGTAAATTATGCCTGCTTTACATAAAATATTTTATATAACACATGTATGAATACGACCATTTCCCATTCATGTGGAACAAACCTGTAGTTCCACTTTGCAGCGCATAGAAATGAAATGGCTATTAAATATCTATGAATCAAAAATTACGACATTATGAATATATAATGGCCATTGCATATCTATGAGTTGGTATGTAATGGCCATTATATGCCTATGACGTGATAATTATTGACGGCACTTAAGGTTGCATCTACATTCATAAAAAAAACGGTGATATCCATGCATTTTTTATATAAAATATCATATAAATCATGGAGGAAAGGATCCTTATTGACTTGTGAAAAAATGCACTCGTCAATAAAATCCCTCTTCTCCCCCTTGGTGGATAATATAATATTTCGAGGAGTGGGAAGGCCCGTGGCAGTATTTGAAAACATTTTTCAATTTGAATTTTTCAAATACATACTCTTGTAGGATATTTGTGCATCTTTTTTTTAATCACAAAAAGTTGTACCTTTTTTCGTTTTTTTTTAATAATTAGAAAAAGAAAGATTTTTGCACAGCCCATTATGAAGATTTTCGAAATACCAGAGTTCATAGTATGTAGTTGCGATCATTGAAGGCGTATCGTCAAAAATAAGAAATATTTCTTTGAAATACAAACTTGCTTGATTAAAATTAATGATTAAGAATCATAATGATTAATTTTTAACAATGACACTAACTTAATCCAGTATTCAATATTATTATGTATTTTTAATTATTAATTGATTCTTTTAAATAATGAATTGATATAAAGAGTTCATATTGGAGAATAACATTTTCCACGCCTATACTTGGATAACAGCCTGCTCAGCCGCCGCGAATTCAATCTCATGGCACCGCGAAAAACAATAAAACCCTCTTACTTCATGAATCGCTGGGTCAATTGAAGTGAAACTTTACACAAAACTTTTACGGATTCTACTGAACATTTCATCCACTAAAAGTTTTTGATTGCTTAAACTTACGTCAATAGATTTAGCAACTGAATATATTCAAATGTTTCTCCTGGACTTATCCAGATAAATAATAACTTTTTTTCATTATAAACAAGATATTTTTCCATTGCAATTGTTATTTAGAGCGAATTCAAGTTAGAAAATACGGAAATTTAACGCTGGAAAAAATCCTTTTTTGTAGGAGTCGTAGCCGAGCAAGCACGAGCCGCATGTGAGTGTGCGAGCTAAAAAAATACACAAGGCAATAAAATCTCAATGATTCATGAGATTTTTTATACAAAAAAATGTATGGATATGACCGTGTTTTTCATGCCTATGGAGCCGACCTTAAATGTATATCATGTATATCTATGCCGTCAAAAATTACTAGGGTTTCATTTTTGTTTCAGCTCATTTTCTTATACACTCATTTTCTATGTTGAAAATTGTACTAGTTTCATGAAAATTATTTTTGTGTTGTTGTAGCATAATAACTTCATTTGAAAATTCATCTCTCTATCTGCAAATTAATCCCTTTGATTGAAAATTGAACTTCTTTTTTGAAACATCGTTTTTTTTGGTTAAAAATTAATTTGTTAAACTGAAAATTTGAGTTTTTGGTTGAAATTGAAATTTTTTGTTTTAAATTCAACTGTTTTGTAGAAAATTCATCTTGTTGGTCTGAAAATTCAACTACTTGGTAGAAAATTCAACTATTTTGTAAATAATTCATTTTTTTATTGAAAAAATTCTATTTTCGGTTAAAAATTTATCTTTTTCAGTTTAAAAATAAAACTATTTAGTTGAAAATTTATGTAATTTTTTGAAAATTCTTCTTTTTCGGTAGAAAATTTATCTTCTGTGTTCAGAATTCAACATTTTAGATTGAATTTGTTTTCTTCGTTGACTGAAAAACCTTTCAAAATTTATCTTATTGGGTTAAAAATTCATCTTCTTGATTTAAAAATTCATTTGTTTTAGTAGAAAATTTATCTTTTTTGGTTTAAAATGCAACTATTTGGTTAAAAATAACTTTTTTTTGATGAATTCAACTGTTTTTTATCTCGAATGAAAATTTTCACTTGGTTATAATATCAACTAATACAGTCATCTTATATAATATATATATAATATATTATATAATATATATATATTATATATATTATATATATTAATATATATATATATTATAATATATTATATAAATAATAAGTCATCTTTCTTGGTTCAAAAGTAACTTCTTTTTTTAATAATTCATCTGTCTTCTAAATTTATTTCTTGTTTGGAAATTCGACCATATGGTTGAAAATTCAACTATGTGGTTAAAAATGCATATATTCTCTTGGGAATTCGTCTTTTTTTGAAGGAATTCAATATTCTGGGTTAAGCATGTATGTATTTTGTTGTAAATTCGTCTATTTTAGTAAAAAATTAATCTTCACGGTTGAAAAATCATCTGTTTGGTTGAAAATTCATCTGTCTTTTAGAAACCTCTTTTTTTTAAATTGAAAATTCAGCACTTTGGATTAAATTTGTTTTCTGTATTGAATGAAAATATTTTCTTCGTTGAAAATCTGTGTTTTTTTTTATTTGAAAATTAATTTTTTTTTTTAGTCAAAATATTGTATTTTTTTGTTAAAAATAAAACTGTTTGGTTGAAAATGAATCTATTTCGGTTGAAGATTCAATTATTTTGTTGAAAATTCGTCTTCTTTGGTAGAAAATTTATATTCTATGTTGACAATTCAACATTTTGGATTGAATCTGTTTTCTTTATTGACTGAAAAATCTTTGAAAATTCATCTTTTTGGGTCGAAAATTCGTTTTTTCTTATTTAAAAATTCATCTGTTTTAGTAGAAAATTGATATTTTTTTGGTTAAAAATGCAACTGTTTGATTGTAAATGGATCAAATTCGATTGAGGATTTCACTACTCTATTGAAAATGGGTCCTTTTTTGGTTTAATTCAACTGTCTTCTAAATTTATTTCTACTTTGAAAATTCGATCATACGATTGAAAATGCATCTTTGTAGGTTGAAGATTCAACTATTTCGTTGAAAATTCACATCTTTTTTTAGAATTCGTCTTTTTTAGTGGACGCTTAATCTTCTTGTTTACAAATTCATCTTTAAATCGTCCTATATTAAAAATTACGTGATATAAAACCGTAAAACGGGGTAAACTCGCTTAAGTAGGGTAAAGTTGCTCACCAATAAATTCGCACCGAATAAATTTTCAAATAAAGTTTGAAAGCTCCATTAATTAAAACAATCAATAATCTTTCAAATTTTCAGAAAAAAAATAACCTCATTTATTCACGGCCCCTATGTTGGCTATTATGATCAATATAAAAACTGAAAAACAATTGAGTTGCTTTCAGTTTAATGTTAGTTTCACAAGGAAATGAACAAATTTTCGTTCAATTTTGTTTCAATAAATTTGTCACCGATTTTTTTTTTTTTTTTTTGTTGAAAAAGAAACTTTATTCTTTTTTGTGAAAAGCGACATGCTCGATAGAATAATTAGCTTTGATTACGGAGGGAGTGATATTTTAGGTGCGGATAACAGAATATCATCATATTATATCTGTTCCACTGTCCTCGCAGTAACCGTAGCTATTCAGGATTGAATCTGTTTACTACCGCTCATAAACCATTACATCAATCAAAATCTGTGTACGCGGATCATAAATGAAGTTCGCAACGTTTCACTAAAACTGGGCCAACGTCCATGGATTATTTCACAATTATTAATAACTAGAAGTGAGGTTACGCATTCAGGGTGACTACAAAACTTAATTTACAAAATTTTCTGCCTTTTTCCTGATTTTTCCCTGAATGATTCTTCGTTTTTCCTAAACATTATTATTTAAAGACCAAACATCTAATCGTATAAAATTTTTTATATAGAATCTTTTATAAATGGAATGAAACAATCTATAAATTTTATTTTCAACGTATTATTCTAAAATCTGCCGCAGCCTAATTTTCTTCAAAAAAGTGACCTATTTAAAACGATAAAGTGACTAATTTTCAACTCAGAAAGTGGCTAAAAGTGACGAATTTACAAGAATTCAAAAGAATTTGATACATAAGAATCCAAAAAAATTCAATTGAATTCAAAGTCTATTAGAAAAAAGTTCAGGTGAATTGAAAACAATTCAAAAATATAAAAAAATTCATTGAATTCAATAAGTTTCAAATGAGTTTAGAGAATTTCAGAAGAATTAAATAGAATTTGATGAAAATCCTAAAAATTCAAGATGAGTTAAAAACACTTCAGGGTGAATTGAATAAAAAACTAAAAAAAATCCTTTCAATTAAGTAGAATTAAGTGAATTTAAAAAAATACATATTTGAACTTTCATTTATTCCAAGGGCCGAGAAACGTAAATATTTGGATATTCCAAATTTCGGTATCGATGTGCGCGCTGTAAAAATGTGTGCATCCTTGCATTTGGGCTCTTCGGGCTTGTTTTCAATTGGTCAGCCGATAACGCGAGCGAGACCGTATAGGGACAGTGGTGGGAGGTAGAAAGGAAAAAAGAAACCCCGTGAAATTCTATGAAATCTGATACTCTTTCCTGAAATTCTAGAAATGTATTAAAATAAATTCAGAGCTTTTAAAATCCCTTAAATTACTTAAATCCTCGGAAATATTATAAAATCCCCTGGAATCTTTCAAAATAGCATAAAGCCTTATAGGTGTTGGAAACCCGTTCCACATCTTTTGAAATCCCGGCAAATTCTTTAAAGCCGCATGAAATTTTTTTTTAATCCTTCAAAGTCATTCAAGTCTTTCGAATTAACTTAACATTTTTCAAAAATCTGAAAAGTTCCTTGGAGTCATTTAAAATACCCTACAATATTTTAAATCCTTTGAAACCTCTTCAAATTATTGAAATCAAACAGAAATTCCTTGGAATTATTTTAAATTCCCTAAAGCATTTTTAAATGTCCTAAAATATTTCAACTGCTTCCAAATCCCATTAGATTACTGAAATAAATGAAAAATTCCCTTCAATCTTTCAAAATGCCCTGAAATATTTTATAACCCTTGAAATATTTTGAAATTCCTTGCAACTTTTTAAAGCTCTTGCGAATTCCTTCAAAGTTTTTTAAATAGTCTAGATACCTTTAAAAGTCCTTTGAAATGCCTTCAAATTATAGAAATCTATGCAAAATGTCTTTAAATGTCTCAAAATATTCAAAAACTTTTGAAATTCCTTCAAATCTTTGGAAATACCTTGAAGCATTTGAAAATCTTTAAAATTTTACTATATCCCTCAATTCTTGTGAATACATTATTTAAAAGCCATCTAAATATGCTCAAATTCCGTGAAATTACATGGAATCTGATGATATCACAGAAAAAACTAAGAATAAAATTTGTTGCAGGAAATTTTTTAGAGAGATAAAGTTTTGTTCAGCCAACTTCGCGTCTTTCAAAATACATGTGTTTGTCATGGAAAAACAAAAGAAAGTTTAACCGATATTTGTGTAAAGTTTATCCTGTGAATTTAATTTTTGTTGCAAAGAATCTTTCGTCGGAAATCGACGTAAAGTTTATCTTCCGTTTTTTCTGTAATTTCCAGAAATTTTTCAAAATACCCTATTATATTTTAAATCCTCTAAAATTTTGTGTAAGCCCTCGAAATCTTTCTGAAGCTCTCTAAAATTTCTCGGAAGTTTTAAAAATACCCCAAAATCTTTCAAATTTTTTGAAATCCCTTCAAAGTATTGAATTCAACTAAAAAATCCTTGCAATCAATTTAAACAACCTAAAATCTTTTAAATTCTGTTTAAAACTTGGAAAATACCTTGAAATATAACAAAAAATCTTTGAAATTATACGAAATATCTGAATTCTTGTGAATAAATTCTTTGAAATCCATTAAAATATTATAAGATCCTATTAAATTACATGAAATGGTGACATTTCCTGAAATCCTGGGAAATTTATTAAAATATACCCTGACAGCTTTTAAAATCGTTAAAAATCGCTGAAATTCTTGAAAAACAGAAAAAATACCTTGGAATCTTTGAAAATCCCTTGAGATCTTTCAAAATACCTTGAAACTTTTCAAAGCTCTTAATAATTCTTTAGATATTTCACAAATTCCTTTAAATATTTTAAATCCTTTGAATTATCTTCAAATTATTGAAATCTATTGCAAATTTCTTGGAATCTTTTAAAATACCCTAAAATATTTAAGGTCCTTCGAAATCTTTTGAAGTCCCTTGACGCTTTTTTGAAGTTCTTGAAAATTCTTTGGAATTTTTGAAAATACCCTAAAATCTTTTAAATTCTTTGAAATCCCTTGAAATAACTGAAATATATTAAAAAATTCTTGGAATTTTTTCAAAATTCCCTAAAACATTTCAAAAGAATTCAGGAAAATTCATAAATAGGTATAGACCTGAATTCCATAGTGGTTAATCCATGAATTAATTTATTGAAAGAGAAATTGACTAAAGCGATCTTTTTATTTTAAAAAAGCGACTATAGTGACTTTATCTTAAAAAATGGACTAAAAAGTGTTTTTTTTTTGTATTCTTGCCAGATACTTAAAGTTCTTCTTACAGGAATTACCTGATTTTTTCCGTTTTTTAATCCCTGACTTTTCCCTGATCAAAAAAATTCCCTGAATATTCCCTGACTCTTCCCTGATTTCCAGGATTTCTCTGATCTGCGGCTACCCTGCTAACAAATAAAATACAATCATTTGTTCGATTACGCATTCAATCTTCCTACAGAAATATTTCTTTCAATCAAAAAACTTTCCTTGGACAAAATGTAAAAATTCTCGTAAATTATATAATCAATATAAGTTTGAGAAATTTCAAAAGAAAATCAGTAGAAAATAATGAAGAACATCATTATTTTCGCATATTTTTCATGTTTACATAACTTAATGTTCCTTCTGTGGAAACTCAGTGAACCATGCTGAATCAATACAGCCGAATTGGCTCCCAGCGTGCATACATATGTCGATGCGAAAATCCATTTTTTACCAATCACGGCTAAGGAAACATTTTTCTCTGGGAGTGGCCCTCGAGGGGATTCTCGATTTTATAAATTTTTTAAAACTTGAGATCAAAGCAGAGCTGTATTTTGTATTATACGTACTGTTTCTCAAAAAATTCTAGTTTCTACCATTCTATAACTGATTCTAAACGATTTTCCCGTGGCTTGAAATGTATTTTTAATCAGATTAGCAACAATTCGACTAGAACTAATCAATTACTTGAAGCAAATGAACTGTTTCCTTAGGCATACATACATGATAATTTGGTTAAATCAAACAAATGTTGGTTGATTCAACAAAATATCCGATCGACCCAAAAAAATTTTTCCGTAAAATCAAACAAATAATCAATATATCAATCTATCTATCAAAAGTATTGGTTAAAACAACCACATTCTATGGTTGAATCAACAAAAATTTTGTTGATTCAACCAAATCATAAAAATTGAAATTCAAAGATGAAATAAATGATAAATTTTCAAAAACTATTCAAGATGTCGAAAAAATGTGATGTAAATTGTTTGAATAGATTAGGCTGCATACAGGTGAACAAATCAATTTTTTTACAATCATTCAAAAATAAAACATTTTTTGTCAAAAATGTTGTCTAATACTTGATCTATAAAAATCTATGGCAGCATGTTCTCGAAATGCATTCTAGAAAAATAGGATATCCTTATTATTTAAATATTTAGTTGACAATATTTTGTATCAAAAATCTATTTTTTCGCCAGGGCTCGCCTCTGCATCCTACTCGGTAGAAACGATTGATGCTCAATTTTAATGAGAAGTCATTACAGGGTGTCTACTCAAATCCTGGAAAAAATTCCCTGACAATTCCAGGTTTTTCCCAGGTATAATTTTTGACAGCATGTAGCCATTCAAATATTTCGCATATTTTAAAACAATCGACTCGAAATATGTATAAAGTTTCACGAATCTATTATAAATAATGTTTTTTTCAGTTTCTAGGAATTCAATTAATATTACAAGATATTCTTAAATATTTTAACATGAACGGATAATTAAATAATTAAATAATACTAAAAACCTAATTAATCACTTCTTGAATTTTTCTCTTAAAGTCCATGAATTTGAATAATAATTCAAACAAGTTTTTATTTTAATTACTTATACTTAAAATGCAGTGCATATTTTGGTAAAATTAATGTAGGCACTATATATAATTCAATTTAAACCATTTAAATTCCTAAATTTTCAAGTAAAAATGTGGATTTCCAAAAAGATAGATGAATTTTTAACCAAATAGTTGAATTTTCAACCAAAAAGATTATTTTTTT
>CAKNXH010001294.1:749824-772655 GCA_932178445.1 Andricus quercusramuli | reverse complement strand
AAACCGATTTCTTTAATTCAAAACTTTTTTTTCTGTGTATCAGGTTATCGGCGTAAATTTGGTACGGCCAGTAAAAAGCCCTCCGTTGTGAAATCTTTTTTTAGGCAAGCCGGAAAAAGATAATGAGGACAAATACGAAAATGACTTTTCGAAAATTAGACTTACCAATTTTTTTTGTAATGTATTTTCATTTGTAAAAAGCTTTCAGATGTTACAAATGTCCTTTAGAGTTAACTGAGAAAAGGTTTTAAAGAATATAAAACTTACTTTTTCAAGGATTTACTGTTTTCACATTTTTGATTTCCTAGATGTATCAAATTTTTTTCTAACGTATTTTTACCTGTGGAAATGACTTAAATACCTGAAAGATTGTTTTCGTCATCCACGTATATTTACAAATTGTTTATAGAAATCTCAAGACCAGTGAACATAAATTATCGCCTAGAGAACGTTAATTAAAAATCTGTACAAATTTGGGGAGACGTTTAACACCTCTAAAGCCATTTTTAAAAAGTGACATACACGAAAATTTGAAAAAATATAACAATAAGAATTTGTTTAAAACATTTTGCTAACGCGCAAGTTGAAGGTATCCATCAATCGAGACCAAATTAATTATACTTCTGTAAAATAAAGAAGAAAAAATATGTGGGAGACTTCTTAAAAAATTCGAAATAAGTGTTCCATTAACCAAATACGAAAAATGTAATATTTTTGTTCAAACTGCAAATTATTCTAATTCGATCAAAAATAAGTTTTTTAAAAATATGATTATATATTACTATTTGTTATCGAATACTGTACACATACAACATTTTCAATAAGTTTTGCTTACATAGTAACAAATTTTTTAATTTTTCAAAATTTGAAAACTTTTAACTCTTCTGTGGTGACTGAAAGAGATATCCAAAAAATTTGAAAAAATACGGGTTATCCTCGTGGAATACCACAACTTACGTAGAGTTATTTTTCTTGGTAGAGTAAAAACGTTTAATTTATTAGATTACTGAAAGTTACGTAACAGTGAGAGAAAAGGGTCTAAAAATCGTCAAAAAAAGCGTTACGTAACATATGGACGACCTCTAAAGCTTTTTTTTTTTTGACAAATTTAGACCCCCGTCCCCCCTTGAGAAACACTTTTTTTATAGTATGCGTATGTATCTTAACATTAACGTAACGCTCGAGATGCCCCTCCCCCCAAAAGCGATACGCATTTTTTGAATGACCCTTTATACATTAATCATAATATTACGGAACTTCTACAATTCTCAGAATGATTCCAAGTTGTTCTTCCTCGCCTAAATTAAAAACAAATATGATCAAAGTGACATTTTTCTATTTCTAAATTCAGACACGAAGTATACCTATTGATATAATATTTAAACCTAATCCATCTACTCGTACACTATCTGTTTTAAATTTTGTACAGTGACAAATGTCAATTTGTATAATGACTCTGGAAGCCAATAAACACTCTGGAGAATCTCATCAATTATGTTGATGAAATTGTCCAACTGTCCCAGAATGGGAACATCAGTTCTAAATCATCAGCACTGCAGTACTGTCATGGCAATCTGGTATAAATTTATTTCCTGGTTCGGTAACATGTGGTCAGGAATATCGATAGAGAGAATTTAGAGATAAAACAGTAAAGGAAACATAAACAGTAAAAGCATATGTTTATTGCTTCACGCGATAAAATTCCGGAAGGATAATAATTTGCAAACAGAGGAGGGCAACTAAAAGTATTGATATGAAGTATCTAAATCAACATTTTGGATCAAGACTCCAAGTTGTTTCTCTCTTTTCTTCGACCGTTGATATAATTTCAAAAATTGGTAAGGTTTCGTTTCTTCGGTCTGACGGTCCAATTAGAATGAACAGAAAAAAGTATTCTAGTTTTCAACGTTTCGGCTTTCAATTCGAGACTCCATCAGGAAAGTTTTCCTATCTAAAATAAATAGTGTTCTTATAACACATTAAAACTAAAATATAAATGACGTAAATTATGTAGAGTCGAAAAAGATAATTTTGAGAGTTAAAATCCTTTAAATATAACAAAGTTCGATAAAGTAAAGATTAAACGCTCATGTTGAAAAAACATAAGTTATGTATTTTCAAAATTGGAGACTCCAAAAAATTTATTTGAGAGGCTCCACAGTCAATTAAATTACTTTTTTAAAGGAAGAAAATTCCAAACAACTGTTAGGACGATTACAAAACAAGACAGATGCATTTATGGATCTGGTCAATATTCAATACTTCAGTCTGAAGATTGATTTACATTTTAGTAAATTTATTTATAAAAGTAGATTCAATAATTTGCTGTTTATAAGTTTTTTTTCCTCTTGATAAAAGTCTAATGTTATTAAAATCAAAATTAAAAACATGCATAGTAGTGTTGTTGCCAAAGCTTATGATTTACCAAAAGTGCACAAACCAGGTTTCAATTGGAGACTAATATTATTTCAACCATAGGTTCTCCTACGTACAATTTAGCTAAGTTATTATCTAACATTCCAAAACCGATTTCGGGAAACACAAATGCATCTGTAAAAAATAGTTGGAAATTCAAAGATAATTTAAAGAACATCAAAGTACCGGAAACACATTCTCTAGTTTCTCTTGACGTTGTTTTCATTTTATACCTATCTGATATACACGGTACGTGGATGACATATTCGTGATTATGCCAACCAATAAAATTTTAGATGCGGTAAACACTTTTAACAGCATTGAGGATTCTATCCAGTTCCCTATGAAGTTGAAAATGATAATTCTTTAAATTAACGAGATTTGATGGTTATTATCAAAACGCCTGAAGGTGATTTGATAACTAATTGGTACAAAAAACCGTCATGATCTGGGCGGTATTTAAATTACGATTCTCACCATTCAAAAAATTGGTTTAATTGAAGCTTTAGTAGACAGATGTACACAATTAAGTAATGTAATGTTTAGACAATTTAAAAGTTACTTTATTGTAGAATAATTATCCACTTCTATTAATAGAAAGCATTATAAAAGAAAGATTTCATGAAATTAATAATAGTATAAACAAAAATAATAAGCAGAAAAATGGTTAGAAAAATACACACGAAAATTTAGTTATTTTAAAAATAACCGCACTCTAGATAATTTTGTTTTGAATCAAAAAAATGCCGAAAAGATTGAAAATTAATCGGCGTCATATATACTTAATAAATTGCTCTGGTTGCAATAAAGTCTACAACGGGGAAACTGGTAGAAGATTAAAAACAAGAGTTGCCGAACATAAAAGAGATTGTGAAATCGGAAATTTAAACACAGTTTTGCCTCAACACTTATGGAAGTTCGACCATTTTTTTTAAGTAGAATTTCAGCAAGAGAACAAAACACTTATAAAAGGCGAATTACTGAATCTATTTTTATAAATAAATCTATTGAAATTTCAATCATCAAACTTAATATTAAAACATAAGAAAAACATTCAATTCACAATTCTGAATCCATGAGCTATGTCACGCTTTCTCATCTGTCGTTCAATGAAAATCATCGATAGCATCAATGTCAATGTCAGTTCAATGTCTTGTTTCGTTATCGTCCTCATAATTATTTGGAATTTTCATCCTTTAAAAATGTAATTGAATTGGTTTGAAGCCTCTCAACAAATCTTTTTTGATTCTCCAGTTTTGAAAATAACTTATTTAATCTTTGAAATGAGCGTTAAATCATTACTTTATCGAACTTTGTTATATATAAAGAATTTTGACTCTAAAATATATTTTTTTCACTCTACGTGATTAACGTCAGGTAATAACAAAAAATTTTATGGCGCTCAGTAGGTTATTTGTATTTGTTATAATTAAAGGATTTTTACCCTTATATTTATTTTAGATTTAATCTATTATAAAAGCACTATTTATTTTATAAAAAAAAAAAACTTTCCCGATGAAGGTCCGCATTGGGGGCTGAAACGTTGAAAATCAAAACGATGTTATTTTACAACTAGAATCGTTTTTCTTGTTTGTTTTAATTGAACCGTAAGGCTGATGAAAGAAAAGTGATTCAAATGTTTGAAAAAATGAGAAAAAGAGGAGGAAGCTTAGTGCAAACGGCGGTTGCAATTTGTCATTGTCAGAAACCTATCGTAATTTATCAGCGGAATGAGAAGAACATTTCCAGAGGAATCAATGGAATTCGAACTACTAACTGAAGGAATGTAACGTAACCTCTAATGAGTACTGACTATCTATTTACGCGGACAGGTATTTCAACTTATGTCAAGAACAAAATAAGTAATTAGGTACTGAAAAAATAAAATACTGCCAGTATTCCTTTGCAGATTATTTTAAAACATACAAGATAATTCTAAAAAAAGTCCCGAAATTTCTGGAATATTCTGAAAAAGACCAAAAGGTCCTATAGCATCCAAGAATATTTTAGAAACTTGTAGAATTGCATTGTGCATTCGGCGTCATTCTAAAAGTTTAAAAACATCTGGAAAATATTCCATATCAGAATTTCATGGTAATATAGAACATTCGGTATAATCCTGGAACATTATTGAACATTCCACAACATTCAAAAATATTTTAGGAAAATCTGGAAATGTGTGAGAGACTGAAAATGTATACAACAACCTGCAGGATTCTAGACGATTCCAAAATACTCCAGAACATTCCAAAATATTCTCGAAAATTCCAGAATGTTCCTGAATTGAAACATAGCCTAGAACATTTCAAAATTCCCTAAAATTCCAAAAATTTTCCAGAATCAGAAGATCCTAGACAAATCCAGAAGTCTTTAAAGATTTGTTTCTTGTAACTCTAATAGATATCCTAAATGACAGTCCTAATAATTTTTTATTCATTTGCTGCGACGAATAAAAAAATTAATCTGAAGAGGAAGATCATTTTTCCACTTTTTTGCAGTTTTTAGGGTTTCTTACCCTTGGGCGGAAACCTATATAGTTTCGGTTGACTTTACCCCCGTACCTTAACCAACCCTACCCCGTGGAATTTTTCTAGAGAGCCAACTTCATTATTTGACTCACACTTTGAAAAAATCGAAAAGCGTTTCCACTCTCCAAAAAAATCCTGTTTTTGGACCACCCTCATTTTTATGTTTGTTGACAAGGTGTTTATATTATTCAGTGATCTTCACCGAAAAAACTGGGCTTTATATTAGAACCAATTTTTGGTTCCAAAGGTGCTGAAACAAAAAGAAACCCCTCTTGCTGAGAAGGAACCCAAAACTATGAATTTGTTCCGAAGGAGCCTCAGTTACGTTAAAGCACACATGTAATAGAACTTTGACGTTTGCAGATTAGGTAGAAAACTTGTAAACATAAAGGTGTATTTTTATGCAAAAAACATTTCGTTTTGAGCCATCGTTCGATAACTGTAAATCTATGTCTGTAGATCCCTAACTTACGAACCCCACTTTGCAGGAGGCTGTTTTGTGAATGCGCCTGCATGTTGTTCTATTTATTTTTCTCCTAAGGAATAATTTTGTGTCACCACAAGTTTCCATTGGAGTTCCAGTTCTAAAAGATAACAACTTTTATTCAAGTCGCAACATTGGTGAACCTCCAGTTTTTTCTGTGTTAATTTGGTTGATATACTGGTCCAATAAGTTACATAAAGGTTAGAATGATCGAGTAATTTTTATCTACTATGAGTTGCTTTATCAAGTTTAAGGGAACTACATAAAAATAGGTAATTAGAATAATTAACTCACGTTGCTTTTGCTGTCCTGTGCATGCTCTTGGTACATATCCCGTAGAAGAGTGTCCAATGTTCTTTCTCGTTTCCTGGAGAAGGTTGGGGTGTCAAAGGTGGCCTTTTCCCCATTGATGAGCTTCACAAGAAGGAACTCCCGGAAATTGCAGGGATCTTCGAACATCGGTGGACAAGGTAGACTCGGGCCGAAGAGGGGAACACTTTCATCGCAATAAATGGCTATTCGCCATCCATTTCCACCCTCTCCGCTACAGACCACAGCGAATACGTCTGCATAGAAAAGCGATGAAATCGCGGTTGATTTTCAAATCTCTATGAATACCTTAACTTTGTCTTTAGTTATTCTATGTTATTCGGGCACCAACCTCTTCCGACATCCTGGTCGAAACCACCAGGATTGTCGTTCTCTGAATACAAATGTCTGCGCAATTTAATATGTATTCCAGAATTTGCTAGGGAAAGTATACAGAAATCGTGCGGGTACGAGAAAAACCAATTGACCTGGATTTCTTACGTTTTTCGCGAAGGAGAACCGATATAAAAACCTTAACAAATATCTAACCATTTAATTTTAATCTTTGATTGATAAATTGTCAATGAAAATTTCAATAAACCTTTCTGAACTAGAGTGTAAGTATTCTGATTTATTTCTCCGAATAAGGTACGAAATTCGGAACATTTAATTGCAAGTAATACTATTCCCACACAGTTATCTACAAATTTTGCTTGGCCACAAAGCAGTATTGTTAACTAGTTTCACGGAAATCACAGCAGCCTTGTACCAATTGAAACAATTATTTTAACCTACATACGGTCTACCTCACTTAAGAAGTTTGCGACACAGCTCAGGCAATGACCCATAATATTTTAACAGACTTTGCAGCCCAAAATGCTTTTATTGGATGAATTTTCAAACAAGAAGGATGATTTTTCAACCAAGTAGTTAAATTTTCAACAAAAAGCAAGACTAATTTTACACCAAACAATTGCGTTTACAACTAAATAGTTAAACTTTCAAACAAAAGAGACACATTAAAAAAAAAAAATGAATATTCGACCAGGAAAGATTTTCATTCGAGAGAGAGAAACAATTCAACCAAATTGTTGAATTGAAAAAAAAGACGGTTATCCAGCAAATGAGTTGCATTTTCCACCAAGAAAGTTAAGTTTTAAACAAAATACCCAGGTGAAAAAATTATTTATAGCTTATATATAGTGGACAAGATAATTATATTTTTCATTTGTTTTATATTTTTTTTGTGTAAAACAAATGAAAAAAATCAGTGTTTTGTCCAGTATATATAAACTATATACAACGTTTTCATCTGGGTGATTGAATTTTCTACCAAAAAAGTTGATTTCTCAATCCACATAAGGACAAATTTTTATCCAAAAAGATGAATTAAAAAATACAGTTTATTTTTCGACAAAAAAATACTCTTTAAGAAAATAGTTGAATTTTCGACAAAATAATTACATTTTTAACTAAATAGTAGAATGATGAACACAATAGTTGAATTTTCGACCACAAAAAGTGTTTTTTCGATCCATAAGGACGAATTTGCAATCCAAGAAGACGAACGTTTGTCAAAACGTTGAATTTTGGCCAAAAAAAAAGACTTTTTAATAAATAGTTGAATTTTCGACAAAGTTATGAAATTTTTAAACAAATAGTAGAATTTTTAACCAAGAGAGATGAATTCTGGACCAAATAAAATATAATAGTAGACCTTTAACCCTGAGAAGACGAATTTCCATCAGAAAAGTTCATTTTTAATCAAGAAAGATGAATTTTTAACCAAATAGTTAAATATTGTAACACACAACATTAATTTTTAAACAAAAAGTTGTATCTACAACCAAATATTTGAATTTTCAAGCGAAGCAGAGGAATTTTCAACTATATACTTGAATTTTTTATCAAATAGTTAAATTTTCAAACAAGAAAGATGAATTTTCATTCCAGAGAAACAAAATTTTCTATCCAAAAAGACCAGTTTTCAATTCAACAGTTGAATTTACAACCAAATTGTTGAACTCCAAAGTGAAAGGAACGAATTTTCAACAAAACAGTTGGATTTTTAACCATATATGTAGTAAAATTTTCAACCTGCAAAGAAAATTTTTCAACCAATTGGTCGAACTCTTCAATAAAAAGATAAAACTTTTACCCGAAAAAGTGTCAATTTTTATCTGAAAAGATAAATGTTCAACGAAAAAAGATTTCAATTTTAATAAAAAATAGTCGGATGTAAAAAAAAATGAATTCTCTTCGGAAATTGTAATAGCTGATATTTCAACAAACAAAATATTTTAATTAAAAAAAAGCCGTTGCAATTTTTGCCATAGAAGATCAAATTTCTACCAAAAGAGATGAATTTTCAAACAAGAAAGCTTTCTCGTTCAGGAGAAAAAAAGGCAACCAAATGGTTAATTTTTAAAGCCAAAAAGGCGAACTCTCTATAAAACAGTTGAATTGTAGACTTGAAAACTTGAATTTTTAACTAAAAAGTTACTTTTAAAATGAATAATTGAATTTTTAACCCAAAAAGACATATTTCCAAAAAAATAGTTGAATTTAATATAAAAAGTTAATTTAATTAATTTAATAGAAACAGTTAAGAAAAAATGAATTTGCAACATACTACATACACTTTCAAACAAAAATGAAATAGTTAAACTTTCAGTTCAAAATTAATTGAAGAAAAAAAAAACATTTTTCTGCAAAATAATTAAATCGTCAACCGATAAAATGAATTTTTAACAAAGTAGTTGAACATTCGACCAAGTAGTTGAATTTGCAGCAAAAAATGTGAATTCTCAATGAAAAATTAATTAGATGAATTTTGAATTAAAAATCATTAATTTTCAACCGAAATTGGAATAGTTAAATGTTTAGTTAAAAATTTTAATGAAAAAAACAGCAATTTTCAGCAAAATAGTTCAATCTTAAACCAATAAAATGAATTGTAGCTAAGTAGTTTAACTTTGAACCAAGTGGTTGAATTTTTAACGAAAAAATTGACTTCTTAAATGAAGAATTGTGTAGTCGAAAGCTGAACCGGAAACGATCAATTAAAGGAATTTACATTCAACGAAAAATATCAGGATGATCTTATTGGGTTCTATCGATTCAGTTCGGATTTAAGCAAAAAACGAGAAAAAGGAAAACTTGATTGAAAACGGGGAAAAAATTCTTTAAAAAGGGGGAATAGGTGAACGAGTGTGAAATCTGCATTTAGATGACTTACTTGCAGAATAATATCACTAACTTAAATTTTTTCAGCATTCCAAAAAATTGTCATTCACATTAATATTTTCCATGTGTTATGTCATACTCTGCGTTAGCCCCTCCCTCCCCCCTGGGTGTCTCACGTAGTTTTTTAATATACCCTTATATATTTTTCAGATACTCTGTGATTCAAGACCTTTCATACGATACAAATTCGAGGCTATTGACACGAACTCTTATAAATAAAACAACAAAGATTTCATATTTATTAGAAAAATCTCTTCCTCTATGTTAAAAGTGAACCTGACTTCCTTGCTGAATAATTCATCATGCTTGTGATACCACTTTTTATGGAAAGTAATTTGTATTCGATTTCGGTATTGTAATACTGAATATTGATTGGAGGCTTACGTGTGAATTGACTTCTTATGCAGTTTGGATTGAAGGTTTCAAGAAATGTTGGATCATCTGTGTATATGATGTTCACAATATCGTTGCCAATATGCCTTTTCCGTTCGAGCTGCTGTGGATTATCTTTCGAGTGTGGAAGCATGGTACTAACGTGATACATAACTTCGTGACCAGCATATACTGTATAGATACTCTCTTTTCCTGTCATGTCACCTGTTGTCAAAAACAAAAATCATTTTCAAAAAATCTAATAATATTGATTTTCTTCAGTTTTTTCCGCAAAGACCGTAAAATGGGGCTAAACGGCTCGTTTTTTTTGGTGCAAAAATATAACAAATAAAGCTTGAATTGCAATACGTAATTCTGTAATTGTACGATAGCGAGACCTGGAACTGCCAAGAAAAGGATAAGAGTAAAGTTAACGCGGTTAGCATGCAATTCTTGCGGAATATATATGCGGTAATGTTGATAGAATAAAGGAGCAAGGGGCTAGTCACTGAGAAGTCTCAGATTGTTGCGCTGGAAGTCTCAGGAGAACTCCTTGATGAACTCTTGGAACTCTTAGAAATCTTCAAAATCTTTCACCAAGTGTGGAGCACTATGGAGATTTCACATATTAACACCTACGTGATGCACACACTGCCTCGGTGAGACGAACTGAGAAGAATCTAGGCATTAGCGCGTGAACATTTGTCAGGCATTAATTCCAAGAGTGTGAGCGAAATTTCTAAGAGCCTCTACGGACTTTTTCGGTGAGTCTCCTTGTGATTTGCCTTTAGGCCACGCCTCCTGCGAAAATTTAGTGGCGCGCACGTATCAACAGGCAGAAGGCGTGGCCTAATGGCAAATTGCAAGGAGACTCACCGAAAAAGTCGGTGGAGGCTCTTGGAAATAAAGCAAGAGACGCCTGCGATATGCGCCTGATGAACAGTCCATGCGTTAATACCTTGAACTCTCTTGCGCTAAACCTCGGAGTTTTTTCTCCGCGTAGACGTGACTCGATCCGAACGCCGCCGAGTTTTAATAAAGTCTCATTTTTCCTGGAGAGTCCCAATCGCGAGAAGTTTTGGACATCTCGGCACTCTCGGCAATCTTAAAGAAATCTTGGAACTCTCGATACGAATTTGATTGAGACTGCCGCATTCATAGTTTTAATATTTCCAGATTTCTCAGTGAGTAACCCTTCGACGAGGGGCTACTCACTAAAAAATCTTAGATGGCTGCGCGGGAAATCTTAAGAGAATTCTTGGATGAACTCTTGGAAATCTCTCAGCAATCTTGTATTCGTGTTAAATGTTGGAAATCTTTGGCTAAGTGTGGGCAGAGGTGAGTTGGTGTGGAGCATTCCGATATACGCTGAGTTCTGATCGCGAGCAGAGTCGGAAATCTCGGAACTTTCGGCAATCTCAACGAAATCTTCGAAGTCTCTATAAGAATTCAATACAGATTGCAGCATTCGCAGTTTTAAGATTTCCAGATTTCTTATAGTGAGTAGCCCCTCCCCTTTTTTCCGGGAGGGTGAGTGAGGAGAAGTACGGGATGAATAGGGGAAGTTGAAGGAGACATAGTAGGGGAATTAAGGGGCAGTAAGGGACGAAGGAGTACGAAAAAGTGTGGGAAGGGTAGTGCGGGAAGTACGGGGAAGTGAGAAGTGTGGTAAGATTAGGGATGATAGGATAAGGGGGGGGGGACTAGTGAGAGTGTGAGGAAGGGAGTTATGGGGTGAGAGGGGGTTTATGCGAAAGGAGGGGGTGTAGGGAAGAGGGCGACTTTAAAGGCTTAATCAACATCTTAATAATAATCTATGGAACCCTCATTTGTGCTATAGGAATCTTGAATCTGTAAAAAATATGTATTTTTGGTGTATCTCGAAAATGCAAGATTTTCCTATGTGAGATTTTGTTGTGTTTAATTTGTATTTTTCTTAATTGAAAACTAAGAAAATTCATTTTTAGACTTGAAATAGCCTAGCGGAGCCTCTCAACAATTTTTTTAAAAAGAAAAGAAAATTTGTTGTATCATTTTTTCATCAAAAGCAACAAATTTAAGAGGTAGTGTTCGCAAAATTCAAAATCACATATTTTTTTAGCATCCTAGGTTACACCTTTAATGAAATCTCATGGAATCCTTGCAATTCTTTGAAATTCCATGAATTCTTATGGAATTTTTGTGGATCCCTCACAATTTTTTTTAACATGTCATAATTTCCTAAAATACTTTGAATTTCATAGGTATTTTACATAATCTCTTGAAATTTCTGTGAAACTTTAGAGTCCCTCATAATTATTTTAAAGCTATGTAAATTCCTCAACATTTTCTCAAAATCTTCAAAATCCATGAAAATTTGTCCTAATCTATTGAAATCCCTAGAAA
Organism: Andricus quercusramuli; assembly: GCA_932178445.1. NCBI lineage: Eukaryota > Metazoa > Arthropoda > Insecta > Hymenoptera > Cynipidae > Andricus > Andricus quercusramuli. The sequence continues at coordinate 760,916 of CAKNXH010001294.1, read as the reverse complement.
TATTTCAAGATCCATTAACATTTTTTTAAATCTAAATCTTTTGAAATCTTTTGAAACCCTTTAAAATCCCATGACATCTTTGGAATTACTTTAAAATCTCGTAAGATCCTTTAAAATTCTTGAAATTATATCTGAAATTGTACCAAGCAATTTTTTTAATTGTTCAAATCTTTAAAAGCCATTAATGTTCGTCAGAATACCTTAATATTCTTTTTAATGAAATTATTGAAACCCCATTTAAAGTTCTAAAAATTTGTAAACGTTCCTTTAAAATCATTAAAAGTCTTTGAAAATCTCTTGAAATCCTTAGCAATTCCTGGACTTCTTTTTAAATAATTCGAGATCTCTTAGAATCCCTTTGAAAACCCTTAAAATCCTTTGTAGTCTGCGGAAATCATTCTTCATTCCGTAAAATCTTTAAAACCCCATCTATATACACCGACATCTCTAAATCCTCCAGACTCCTGCAAAAAATCTCTTTAAATCTGATTAAACTCCTGAAAGTCTCTTGACAATTTTTTTTATCCCTTGAAATCTTTCGAAATCTCGATTACAGTGAAATCATTGATATATTGTTGATATATTAAGTAGAAAATATAAAATATTCGTTATATCTAACGAAACTGCACCAAACGAGATTTAAAATAAAGTTTAACCTTTGTGAAAAAGAAAACAATCGCTTATCTTAAAAATTGTCTTTCAGTGAAAGAGATAATCCATTATAAATTATAAAGTTACCACTTACCCCTATTTTACGGTATAATCTCAGTGGTTGAAGGACTTTTAAATTTAAAGCATGTACCCTCACAACAAAATGATATCTTTGGCATATCCCTGGGATATCCTGCAAAATGTCCCCCAAGTCTCCCGGGATATCCGTGAAATATTTCAAAGATATTCAGATTTCTTTCCCAGAGGATATCAACATAATATCCTATGCAGAATATATAAAATTTTGGGAATAGAATCCAGTATTTCTTGAATTCACATTAATTAAGATATGTAGAATGCCTGAATACATACAAATTCACAAAACTTCGTTTTACAAAAATTCGTTTCAAAAAAATTAATTTTATACAAATCTCGAATATTTGGTTTCTTTCTGATTCTATCTCAGTATGATTATACAAAAATTATTACCGCAAGTTATTTTTGTAACCTAGAGCAGCCTGCTTACAACAAAAAACAAGCCTTTTTCTGAAAATTTAGAAATTGACTGTTATTGGCATCTATAACGTCTAAATTGCGCAGTTCGGAGATCGCACTTTTCACTATGAGGAATTGAGTATAACGGAATAATCAGTTTTTACAAGAAAAAAAAGAATCAAATAAGTATGTACCGCATTGGGTAACATAATATAAATGAGAGTAGATTTTAATCTGGCACGAATATTTGAGAAATTATTGACTTTTGTTAGAGCGTCACTTATTATTGCGTGATAGTTTCTGGATACTGACAGCCATGCTGAATTTACCTCGAAGTGACTTTAGAGGAGACTCTACTATTATTGTGCTATTATTGTACTACAGTGGATAATGATTTAGAGTAGATAATCTTAATTCAGTGAAAAACTTGCAGAGAATTTTATTTTTTATAGTATAACATTTCAGCAAGGATGCTACATTTTTTGGCAATGTTTTATTGAAATAATATAATTAATTGATGTGCGAGAGCAAAAAATTAATTTTTATCATGAAAAAAATGTCGCCTCTTCATTATTGATACTTTTTATCTAAATTAATGTTTTTTGTGGCATGTTTTTTCTAAGGACCTGACCGAAACTCTCGTTCCAATTCGTTACTTCCAGTTGAAGAAAATAATTTTGATCCAATCTTTAATGTTATTTCAGATAATATATAATTTTGGTCAAATCAAGAGATAACAGATGAAAGTTTAGTGAAAAATCCTTTCTTTCTGTCAATAACGAAATGGAACGAAAGTTTCGGTCGGGTCCCTGGTTTATACATTAGAATCAAAGTTTGAAGTTTAATTAACAATATTTATTGATACAACGCGTTCGTCCTTTATTATTTATAATTATTTGAGGACTTTTTATTTGGCATTACATTTTCCAACAGTAGATGACCAACAGTATCTGACCAAAACAGTAGGTAATCGAAAAATTGCGAAATATTTCGCTGTCAAATGTCAAACGATTGTCTGTTGATAGATAGAGGTGTCAAAATCGTACCCTTGACCGAGTCCTAATTTACTAATTCCGTGATATTTTTTTATAAGAATACTTAATTGAATATGTAAGCTTTATACGAAAACGATGATCTTTCATTATTTTTAGAAACTCATGCAATTCAATGCTGTTGAATTTTTTCCTATCTACTGTAGAGTGGTTTCCCCAGATATATCTGAATTTCCAGGAATAAACCAAATTATAGAATTGGGATATATTGAGGACATCATTGGCATATAAAATTAGGACACTAATGGGATATACTCATGATATTCTGATATATTTTTGGGACAATTCAGGGATATCGAGATTTCCGCTCTGTAGGATATAATTCGCGATATTCGTAAAGGATGTTGTACGTGAAATAAATGGGATATCCCGTCGATATCACATGCTGTGAGGGTAACAGATAAAATGGAATAACTATGTTTGATGCTCATGGATTAAAAAATGTTGAGTTTGTTTCAGATTATAAACTGATTGAGATATAATGTGCACCTCAATCTCATATTATGAACTCTTTGCTTGTGTAATACACTTGGTAAGTTTAAAGAATGTTATAGATGGAAATCTAGTTACGACTGATTAATTTCATTTTCCTTCGAATCCGTTACTTCCTACGCAGTACATGACTCAAGTAAATTGCTCTTACCCTTCACGTCGAGACCTCCTCTGTATTTGTCCCAACCCTTGAGCCGTATTCGTTCCCCAAGCGTTTCCAAGAATCTCTCGAAACCCGGACTGCCCCTTTCTGCAAAAAAAGGTTAACTGATGTCACAAAGTCAAGCAAATTTTCAAGGTGTCTAGCGGATCGGAAAATCGGAGAAAAACGGGAAACCCCCAGGAATTTTATTTACCCGGGGAAAACGGGGAAAATGTTATCTAGGATCGGGAATTTTTTCCTTTATCGCATATAATTATACTGCACAATACCGATCTTAAATTGTTTTAATGTTAATCTAGTTAAAATCTGTTCGCTTGGAATTTATTTGAGAGAACTCTATTTGAAATTTATTTAAGGGAACTATATTAAAAATTTATGTAATACTTAAATAGATTGAAAGCTATCAGAGTTCGATATGCCAGGATGAAGGCACTTTATCAATTTTTAAAGAAGATATTGTAAAAATAGGGCAAATATCAATGGTTTCTTTAAATTTAATTTAAATATAATATTAAATTTTTCTTCTTCGAATTGTCATGGATAGGGCCCCCCCCCCGGATTTGGTGGGAATCCACACAAAAATAAGGATGTTTAACACGCATTTCCCATAAGGAAAAAGACATTTTTGTACATTCTATTAAAAATCGGCAATAAAATGTGTATCAAAGACCCACGACATTTATCTTAAAAATTAGCCATAAAATATGAATTAAAAATTACTTCTTGAATATATCCCCATAAGACTGTTTTAGAGTCCCGAAGAACATAAGTGAAAAATTGTTTTTTGTGAGATTTTGGAGCTAATTATTGTTTTTTTGCTGTTTTATTTGGAAAAAATTGTTTCCAATACATGGAATATTACTTTCTTCTGATAAGTGGATATTTAAATACATTTTAAAACAATTTATTATTGTTATAATAGCAATTTTCTCTTAGAATAGATTTAGAATGTTGCGGTTTTTTCTGAATTTTTCAACTTGCTTTCAACTTTTCAGTTAGAGCAGGGCAATAGTCAATTAGAGTCAACATAAACAATTGCTTGAACAGTGTATTATTTTTATTTATTACAATATTTTTTTAGAGTAATGCTAGAAAGTTGCTTCTTTTTCTGAAATTTCTCAATTTTTTCAGGGTTTCGCTTAGAGTGAGGTAATGATTAATGCAAGGTAATGAAGTATTTGTTTGAACAATGTTACTATTGTTTATAACTATCTTTTTCGGCTTTTGAGCTATAGACAGATAATAAATAAGCTTTAAAGAAAATGATTTTGCTAAGCAATGTCTCGCTTCTGTGGATATTTGTTTTCTTAAATGAAAACCTAAAATTTAAAAAGAAATTGAATTAAATTCATATTTATATATGTATATTATCATCGTTGACAACTTCTTTCCATCAGGGAAGGAGAGGGGGTCTTCATAGTAATGAATGTACATTTTCAAATTTTTATTTCAGGTTTGTTCATGTTCATTTATTACTTGTTCATAATTAAAAAATCAAAGAAAAACTGGAAGTTCCAGAAGAAACCGCAACTTTCTAGCATTATTCAAGAAAATATTATTTAAAATAATAATAAATCGTGTAACAAGCCGCACCTTTGTAGCATTATTCTAAGACGATATTATTATAAATAATAATGATACATTTTTCAAGAAATTATTTCAGTTCACTCTAATTTATTATTGTCTCGCTTTAACTAGAAATTTGAAAACAAGTAGAAAAATTCAGAAAAAACGCGACTTTCCAACTCTATTCTCAGACAAAATTGCTATAAACAGTAACAAATTGTATAAGAAATTTATGTAAATGTCTAAGTGTCAGTAAAAAGTAATACAGAGTAAACTTTCGAGTGTCGCCGTGTTTGGACGTCTTCCTTCGCGCTGAGTGTTTACATGAGAAATCATGTTATATACAACAAATTGGATTGTAGTACGAATAAGTGGTGCAACAAGAATGAAGTGACAGTGAAGATTCTGTGGGAGTGTTGCACTGGAGTGCTACCTCAGACTTGAGATGTCAACCCAAGCAAAAGTTCCCAAAGTACAACATAACCCACCGATATTCCTCAAATCAACGTTCCTTCCACCCCATCATGTTATATGGCAGCCGCAGCTAGAGACCAGTTCCCAAAAAAGGATCAAGCTGTAGTAATCGACTCAATACCGGATGTCACCATTGATGAATACACTCATATAATAGGAAAATTGGTAGAATCTAGAAAAACCAGGTTTGCCTAAAGAATATCGAACGGTCGAGTTTGCTTGTATTTTGACAGTAAACAAACAGCAGATGACTTTGTCAGCCAATACACAAGTATCCTATTAATGGAAAACACATTGGAACTACGACCATTTTAACGAAATTTAAAAGGATAATCCTATCTAACGTGTGTCCAGTTATTCCTTACTATATTATGACTGAGGTTTTTGAAAAATTCATTATCAGAACAAACTCACCGCCAAGCTTCATGAGAGCAAGTATGTCAGAGCAGAAATAATCCCACATTTTAATTTTAGAAGACAATTCTACATATATCCGGAAGATGAATCAAAAGTTCCAGAGTCTCTGCAAATTACCTTTGAGGAAAGGTTCTACTGGATATATCTCTCGACAGATGTCCTGAAATGCCTTTTATGCAAACAAGTTGGCCACATTGCTAATTTCTGTCGAAAACGCCCTCAAGGAGAAATTCCTAATATGGAAACAACCCTAACAGCAAAAGGCATAATAGTAGACACACCAAACCCAACATCGAGAAAACCGGCTTTCCCTGATCTTCCAACTCCAAAAGGTAACCTCATAGACACCGTTTTCTCTGGAAAAAACGCCCAAACGCATATACTACCTCTTCCATATCAACAGACAATATTAAAAACACTCCTGAAAACACTCCTGTAAACAACACTAACAACAAAGAAGATTGGACTACAGTAGATGAGAAATTGAAAAAAAAGCAGGAAAACCAAAACTACATTATCCCAATCAGGGAAAACCACTGATCTGATATGGGAGACAATTAAAGACATAATGGAAAACTCCAAGGACAAATCTTTCCTAGACTACTTACAGTACAAAAGCTTTTTCGAAAACGCTACAGGTACACCAAACCCTACTTAGATAGCAAAGGATTATTGTGACGAACTGAACCCTCTTTTTCCATGATGAAGGGCCTGTATCTCGACCTGAAAGATCGGAGTGTCAAAAACAAGTACACGAGAATTTATAACAAACCGAAAAAGTCTATTAAAGTGCAGGAAAACGTTACCTCTAAAGATGAGTTAGAAACCGGTGACCCTGAAACAAGTGAAACTGATGGACTTGACAATGAAAACTATACCCATATGGAAGAATGGAGTTCCTCCTGAAAAGTGGACAGAAGCGGTACTCGTGCCTATTCCGAAATGGGGGAAAGACAGACGTCAACCTACTAGCTACAGGCCTATTGGTCTGACCTGCAATATGTGCAAATAATTGGGGAAGATAGTAAATAAAAGACTTACGTGTTTCCTAGAAAAAGAGAAGTTTTTTTTATACAAACCAGATTGGCTTCAGACAAAACCGTAGCACCCTTGATCTACTAATCAACTTAGAGACTGAAATTTGTCTGGCGAAAACGTATAATACAGATCCTGTCTAACAACAAAGTATGTGATGGAATGCTAATATTTATACACAACTTTGTCTTACACAGGTATATCCAAGTGAGAGTTAATCGTCAACTGTCCAAAAAAGTTGAACTTGGAAATGGAGTTCTTCAGGGATCCGTCCTCAGCTAAAGAATTAACATAAAAATGTTCAAATTCCGTTCAGGGTTGTTCCGACATTACGGGCTTCAAATTCTCAACTATGAAGACAATGTGCATTCTTTTCTCCGAAAATAAGTCCCAGTTCAGAAACCTAGTACTCCACCCGAATAGCAATGAGCTATTAGTCACTGATATCATCAAAATCCTAGGTTTAATCTTCGACAAGAACCTCACATGGTTACCCTACATCAACAACTCAAAGATGACTGTAAACGTAGACTAAACATATTCAAAACTCTATTTAAAGGAAATAGCCGACCAAAAACTACTTATAAAGACATTCAACGCTCTTGTAAGGTCAAAACTAGATTACGGATCATTTGTCTCCAACTCAGCAAAACCCAATTTCTTGGATAAACAATCACCTATACATGATGTAGGATATAGATTGGCATTAGGAGACTTATGTTGCAATCCCACTAGTAGCATCCTCTGCGAAGCTGGTGAGCCTCCCTTGTTTATTAGAAGAAAAAAACTAACGCTACTGAGCTGGTTCTACACCAGATAACCCGGCTTAAATCAGTACCTTTAAGGGAATTCACCAAAATAAATACGAGGAACGTTTCATAAATACTATAATAATCTACTGAAATATTAACTTCATTAATTTGACCGAGCTTCAATGTATCTCTTCGTAAAACTTGCCTGCAATTGTGGTCACTAATAACCTTGTAGTTGATGCGACCTTGAGCTTCAATTAAAAAAATTTAATAATATTTGAAAAAGTAATATTTTATGTATTAGAAACAATTTGTACTTCAAGGGGCTTGCGGAACCTCTAAATATAATTTTTTTCAACAAAAAATGGATTTATTTTTCTGTGGATTCGAAAAAATTTGGGGAGGATGTGCATTCCCCAATTTGTTCAAATTTCCGTTTTTTTTTTCAAATCGTTCAACATTAACTCGTGATTTTAAAATTAACGTGTGTTTTTGAAAGCAAGAAGCTTGGTTTTCAAAACAATGAACAAAATAAGTACTTGTTATTAATTTTTTACAAATTAAAGTTTAGTCATCTGTTAAGGAATGTTCAGAGAATAATTTCCACCCGATAACTTTTAATTTTGACTCCCCCAATCCTCCTGTAATATGTCCGGGAAATGCCCGAAATATTGCAAAATAGCAGTTTTATTTAAAATTCATGCTAATGATGGTATTTATTTCGATCTTTTTATGGGTTATTATTTTTATTCGTTGAGTGACAGGTTCCCAAGTATTTTTTAAATAATTTTCAATTTTTCAAACAATATCTATTTGTATAATTTTTTTCAACCAAATCGTGAGAAGTGAGTATTTTCTCGAAATAATGACACATTTAAAGAATTTTGAGGGTAATATTTTTTGTTCAGGATACTTGGCACATATTTAAATAGTTTTCATTTGTTCAAACTATTTTTTCCCCTGCAAATAAGGAATATTTATCATATTCTGAAATTAAGAACACAATTAATGAATACTAAGAGTGATATCTTTTATAAAAGACAGTTTGTAATTATTTAAACAATTATTGCACTTGCTCCTTTTCCTAAGAAAGTTGGAGAAAAATCTAGTTTTTTCGAATCTCTTACACTATTTTGCTTAATAATCAGTATTTTCTCATATCAACATAATAGATCAGAAAAAAATCACCACTCAGAACGTGATTGAAAAGAAATTGAATGGAAATGGAAAAAAATGGAGGCGCAAGTGAATGATTATTGATTATTTGAAAAATTGTAAACTGTCTTCCACAAAAAATAACACTCTTAACATTCATTAACTGTGTAATTATTTAATTTCCGATAATACTATGTATTCAAGTTTTACAAGTAGAAAAAATTGTTTAAACAACTGAAAATTATTTAAATACTTTACTAATGTCTACAACAAACAATATCGCTATTAGTATTCAATAACTCCGTTATTAATTCCGGAAATTACTATCTTTCCAAAATTTACATGAGAACAATATTGTTTAAATAAATGAAAATCGTTTCAGGAGTGGCCAAATATCGTTAAAAAAATATACTACTCTCAGAATTTGTTAAGTGTGTCAATAATTCCAGAAAAATATAACTTTTCGCGATTAACAGGGCAAAAAAAGTTTAAATAATCACCAAATGTGTTATTTAAATACTCTTGACACACATAAACTATATCAATCATCTCGAAAAATAATAACTTTTCATGAATCATAGGGTAAGAAAATGGTTTAAACAATTAAAAATTAGTTTAAAAATATACATGGAAATTTTCACAAATAAACCTTCCTCTCGGGCATTTGTTTACTATATTTATATATTGGTTATAAACAAATAAATATACTTCCTGTTAACAATTACAGTTCTAATACAAAGTATAAGGCATTTTAAATAAGAAATCCGTGTTTTCAATATTTGCGCACTATACTAAAGTATTTGTTCACATAAATTGTTTATAAAAATTCAGAAAATTCTCTTTGAAATCGAAAATTATATTATTGAAATTCAGCTCTCGGATACAATAACTCGGCCGACGCTCGCAAACTCTAAAAGCGTTGACCTCCGGGTCTCTATGAATGAAAATTTTTAAAATCGCGAAATTATTATGGCTTCAAATATACACTTGTATATAATAAGAAGACGGAAAATTTTTAATTTACTTTGTTTGTTTGTTTGATGATTAGTGTTAATAATAACAATTAATAACTGAAAAAACTTGTTAAAAATCAATAAGTGATTAAACCATAAATCGCCATTACCCAGCTAAATATTATTCAAAATGTTTGAAATTTAGTACACATATAAAGGATGTCAGTACAATAATAAAAAATTTAGAAATTACCTTTTGTTTAATATAATTCAATTCCAAATTGAGGCCGATCGTTAATTACGTTTTTTTAGTTTCTCCGTCAAAAAGTGTCGAGGAAACTTCAGATTTGAAAAGACTGCGGGCGATAAAGTTTTTCTGTATAGTTGCAAGAAGAATTCTGGAAAGTTTTAGATAGATTCATTAAAAATTGGCGGAAGTATGTATTATGTAAAATAGTGCGCGACGATCCTGAAGCCCAACGAGTTCGCCAATCTTTAATATATCTTTTTTAAAGTTTTCTAGAAATCTTCTTCTTATTTAATATATGGAACAACTTTCTCGCTCGTAGTTTTTTCAAATCTGAAGTTTTCTCGATACTTTTTTCCGCGAAACTAGAAAAATGTGATCGGCCTTAATTTTAAATTCAATATTATTAAACAAAAGATCATTTTCAAATTTTTTATTATTTTGTTGTTATTCATGAAACTTTATTTTCAAGCAGTTTCAATAATATTTAGCCGCGTTATGACGATTGATGTTTAAATCACTTATTGATTTTTGGGAATTTTTTTCAGTTTTTTTTGTGGGTGATTCAGAACTAATCTATTCAGATTATGTATTACAAATTATTATTATTATTATTATCACAAATATGAAAGAGAAACAATCCAAAAAATTGTATGTATTTATAAAATTTTTAATATTTAGTGCATTCTTCTTACAAACATTTTTTAAATAAAAAGATTTCTTTCAAGAAACTGAGGTAAAATTATTTAGACTCAATTAAAAGAAATCAGAAAATATTCATAAACAAACCCTGCAGATTGGAGCGAATCAGGAATTTAGTCTTCCAATTTGCAGGGCTTGTTTGTGAATATTTTCTGTCTTCTTTTAATTGAGTCTAAATAATTTTACCTCAATTTCTTGAAAGAAATCTTTTTTGTCACAAAATTTTTGTGAGAAGAATGCACTAAATATTAGCAATTTTAGAAATACATAACAAATTTTGGATTTTTTCTTTTTCATATTTGTGAAAATGTGATAATCTAAATAGATTGATTGTTAATCACCCACAAACATTAGATGTGGACACTATGGTATTTTTTCCTACTTTGGGGTTCATAATTTGCATATTTTCATGTTTTAAAAAATGAAAAATGTTTATATTCATGCATGATATATGTAAAAAAAGTGGTTTTTAAAATATCTTCCCGGTACTTATTGGAAAATAAGGTTGCCAATGGGATATACATACTTTTCAAATTTAGAAATCACCCAGGTACTTATCAAAAATAAGTTCTCATACCCTCTTTGCCTATAACCAAAGGTTTTCTGAGGAAGATGCGATATATAAAATATGTGCATAATTGTTCTTATTTACCAATGAGAAATTTTGTAATAATCTTATACTGAATTTGCTATTTAAAAATTTTTACTTATGTCTTTTATTTTCAGATCACTTTTGATATCTTATTTTTGTATTCATTCCTGAATAATTGATGATGATTTTTGGAACGATTTCTTATATTTTGGGTTTTTTCTTAGATCTGTAAATTTTTTTGTAACATGTGCCATTTATGATGTCTTAGGTTAATTCGACAGGTTCGTTGAAAATTATCTCACTTTTCCTGGCAAACGAAAAGCTATAAAAATGAAAAAGGTTATCT
>CAKNXH010001294.1:683368-749424 GCA_932178445.1 Andricus quercusramuli | reverse complement strand
TCTCTCCAAAGTGGGATGGAACGATTTCTAAAACCTGTCATTCCTTAAGAGTTTTCATGTTAAGAAAGAAGGTTGGTTTTTCCTCGGTACTTTCAATACTTCACCACGTAATTTTTATTAGTGATATTTTTATTTAAAATAATTGTTCTTTTTTTAATATAAATTAAAACAAAATTTCCACAATTATTCGAGACTGTTCTTTCAACAGCATTTCAATTACTGTTGGGATGTACTGTGTGAATAAGATTTGGATCATGATACTTACATACATCATACACAGGAAGTTGATTCATTACCATTTTTTCTTTTTTTAATTTAAAATAATTCCGTGAATAGATTGAATTTTCAATACTTTTTTAATCTTATTATAAATAATAATTTTTAGATCTTGGTCAATTTTTCACTAATGAATGCAAAATTAGATCAAGTAACTTTTTTCAAAAGTGATATGTGTTGTGTGTATATGTGTTAGCGAGTGTAAACGTACATGTATGTGTATATATATATATATATATCTATATATGTTTATTTTTATTTTTATTTGCAGGTATTAGGTTTGAATTTTTCAATTAGCCTAAGAATATACTAATCATACCTTGTAGTTTTCTAAAAATAATCACTGATGAGGGGGTCTAAATTGTCCCCGAAACCTCTTGGTTCCCTAGTAGTATAAAAAAGACGGAGAAAGGAAAAAGTGAGAGGTTGGTTTTAGTTGACTTTTCCTCTTTTTCTCCCTCTTTTTTCATTTGGTTATTTTGGTCTCTAATGAGCCGAAAAGTGAGATAGTTTAGAAGTCTGTTTTTTAATTCTGAATCTTTTTCATGCTCATTTTGCATAAAATTATTCATGATGAAATAGATTTCGACCTTAATTATTTATAAATAGTTCGATCTTAATTTAAAATTTCAGTTTTTAATTTTTATTATTGAAACTAATCATCGAACCGAAAAATGAAAGTAGAAAAAAATTCCGTCTTGTTATTATATACAACTCTATGGTTGAAAAAAGGTAATTTTGCGAATTTGAAAATTTTCATTTATTGAGACCCGGAGGCCAACGCTTTTAGCGTTTTCGATTCAAAATTACAAAATTAAAAATGGCGGTAAAAAATGAGAAAATTTGATGGATTGGGCTAAAAGTGGTTACTTGGGGGTTTTAGGGGTCGCTGATTACAAATTTTTTGTCAAAAACTAAAAATTCAATATGGAGGTCTCAAAATAGCGTCAGAAATTGAAAATAGTTGACGGATTGGGCTAAAAATGCTTACTCGAGGGTTTTCGTGGTCGTTGATAACATACCTTTGGTCCAAAATAAAAAATGTTAGATCGCGGCGAAAATTTAGAAAAGTCAACGGATTGGGCTAACAATGCTTTTTTAAACTGCATTACATTTTTTTAAGCTTAATATTCTAACAAAATGATAATAAGATAGTAGTTTGTATTTTCCAAATTATTTCATTATTCTCACATAATTAATTATTTAAGCTATGTTATTTATTATATATTAATTAATTTATACTCTATTTTTTATTTATCATATGTGTTTTTAATTCAATTCCCTTAAATTTCAACATTATTAAGTAGTATATCATAACAGTTATAAATATTTATTATTATCGTTAGGTAATCGCCAAATTGCAAAAAGACATCTTTAAACTGATCAGGGGAAAACAATTTGATCGGAAAAACCCGGGAATTTCAAATTAGCTTGATCACTAGACACACTGATTTTTCTCATTTCGAATTCCAATAAAAAAAAAAGTGATTGAAGATTCGTTACCATTTGAGAGCATCTCGTCGTCAGTCGTCTGGTCTTCTCTTGCATAAATAACACCAAATTTGAAGTTTACTGAACCCTCTTGTTCTTCCAGTAACAAAAGATCCTACAATATTTCAACAATGGTAATTTAATTACTGAAGAAAGAGTATAGAAATACAATTTTATGAAAATACCTTTTGTATTTCCGGTGAAAATATTTCCCTTGGTGCTTTGTCTAGTTTTTCAAGTCCAAAGAAATTGCTGTAAAGGAGAAAGAAGGCATGATATTTCATCAATGGTATTCCTCAAAGTTACAGCAGGTACTCTTGCAGCTGCAGCCGTATTTTTAGAGGTTGGGGCTGACAGAACAAAGCCCAGAGGATAGAAAGAGTTTCTCCTCCAGAAATATTCGGATATATGCGTTGAATACAAATTACCTCGTGAAAATTTATAGGAATAAGAGGGTGGAAAGAAAAACGGTAGTAAATATTCATTTTAGCCTGAGTAGTGTACTCGTAATACATTTCTTCACGGTTTAGAAATACATACTTCTAGAAATTATTGAATAAGTAACGTATTAATTTTGTTGTTGTTGATAAAATGATTAAATTTTCAACAAAATAATTGAATTTCTAACGAAATAGTTTAATTTTCAACCTACGAAGATGTATTTTCAACTGCAAAAGGTAAATTTTTAACCAAGAAGATTAATTGTCCAGCAAAAAAGACGAATTTTCAACAAAATGCATGAATTTTTAAATAAAAAAGATTAATTTCTGCGAGAATAGACAAATCTTTTAAAAAATACATGAATTTTCAATTAAATAGTTTGAATTTTGAACTAAAAAATATCAGTTTTTAACAAAGCATTACGAATTTTCAACAAAACACATGAATTTTCAAACAAATCGTTCGAATTTTCAACTGAAAAAGATCAATTTTTCACCAAAAATAGAATAGTTAAATTTCCAGCAAAAAAATTGATTTTTAATAAAAGTAACAGTTTACAAGAAAGAAGTTGAATTTTTTACCAAAACAAAATAATTTTGTTCCGAAAAAGACGAATGTTCAACAATATGCATGAATTGTTAAATAAAAAAGATTATTTTTCAACCAAAAGTGAAATAGTTACGTTATTAGTTAAAAAAATGCATTTTCAAACAAAAATTGAAGTTTCAACCAAAGTGATGAAGTTTTAACTAAAAGGATTAATTTTTACCAAAGCGGAGAAATTTCAAACAAAATACATGAATTTTCAACCAAATATATAGTTTGAATTTTGAACTAAAAGATATCAATTTTTTACAAGAAAATACGAATTTTCAATCAAACAGTTTGCATTTTCAACAAAATACATGAATTTTCAACTAAAGAGATTGATTCGCTACCAAAAAAAAAGGATTTCCAACAAAATACATGAATTTTCAATTAAGTAGTTTGAATTTTAAACTGAAAAATATCAGTCATTAACAAAACATTACGAATTTTCAACAAAACACATGAATTTTCAAGCAAACAGTTTGAATTTTCAAGTGAAAAAGATCAATTTTTCACCAAAAATAGAATAGTTGAATTTCCAGTAAAAAATGTATTTTAATAAAAGAAAGAGTTTACAACAAAATAGTCAAATTTTTAACTAAAACAGATTAATTTCCTTCCGAAAAGTACGAATTTTCAACATAATATATGATTTTTCAACGAAATACATAAATTTTCATCCAAATAGTGGAATTTTCAATTTAAAAAGTTTAATTTTCAATTGCTACTGGAATTATTGAATTTAATGTTAATAATAAAATTGATTCTTACGAAAAAGTGTTTTTAGCATAACTATTACATTTTTAACTAAAGAGATGAATCTTCAACAGAACAAATGAATTTTTAACACATAGTTCAGCTTCGAACCAAGTAGTTGAATCTTAAACCGAAAAGAATGACTTTTCATTACAATTCTTCAATATTCAACAAAATAATTACATTTCTGACTATAAAGATGAATTCTGAATGAAAAATAGAATAGTAGAATTTCCTTACAAAAGAAATTAACTTTCAACGAAAAATAGTTTGATTTTCTTATTGGGTCCTATTAATTCAGTTAGCATTCAAGTAAAAAAAAATGAGGAAAAGGGAAAACGTGTAAGTTTAAAAAAAAAGGGAATACGGGTAATTCTTTAAAAAGAGGGGAAAGTGGGGAATGTGGGAAGTAATGTGAAATCTGCAAAGATATGGGATTTATAGATATGCAATTCGCAAATAGATTTCCATTTTGATTTCCGAAATGGGAGTAAATTGAAGTTCTAAATAAGGCAATAATTGTTATTAGTTCTCATAGATATATGTACTAGGATGTACTTCATAACGTGGGAAAGTTGATTGACTTAAACTACTGATTTTTTACAATTTGTGTCTAAATTACTCTTTCACTTGAAGTACATTATTATAGAGGTTTGAAACTCATTTTCACAGGTTTACCGGGTCAAAAAGTTTCAAAACAAGTTTTTAAAAGAGTAGAAAATGTGTCTGTATAATCTGAACAAATTTCAAAATATTATAAAAAACTTATTTTGAAATTTTTGTTTGAAATTTTTTTTTGAGAATTCTTCTCATAATTTGTTTGAACATTCGTTCAAAGGCTTTTGTTGAACATTTCGTTCAATTTTTTTTATAACTCCACACAAATGTGACATTTACAAATTAAACTTATATCTCCTTGATGTAAATTTGCATGAAAAGAGTTCCAGGACATTTTTCATAAACAAAACATCTATTTTTTCTCTTTCTATAGAAGCAAAAGAATGGTGTTTTGTGTATCTTCAATGCAGCTTTGAAAATGCTTCGAAGTTGTTATTTTTCATCTTTCAAGTGATGCAATTTTCTTATCATTTTTTAAAATAATACTAATTTTGAAAGAGGTTTTTGCTCCATAAACGTTACAAGTTCTAAGAGATTTTCAATTCTATAGGATATCCAAGGACTTTAACGTTTTAGACAATTTTACTACATTTGAAAGGATTTGAAAGATCCTAGGATATTTTACAAGGTACCCAGGAATGTTTAGATTTCAAAATTTTCAAGGGATTCTAAACGGATATGAAAAATATCAAAAGATTTCAAAGACTTCAAGGAATTTTTATGGATTGTACGGGATTTTATGGGCCCTTGGAGAATTTGAAAGATTTGAACATTTTTAAAGGAATTTAAAAATATATCAAATATTTCCAGATGTTGTACAGGATTTCACAAGATTTAAGGTATCTTGAGAATTTCAAAGGATTTTCAAGAATACAAAAGAATCTATCCAGTCACTTGAAATTTCACAAATTTCATATCAAATTATGTGATGAAACTTAATACAAGTTCGATTTTAAATGTTTTCCAATGCCAACTTTATTTAGGTCTTCATTTTTAAGCCTTTATTTGTTTAAAAAGCATTTTCAAATGCAATTTTGAAGACATACATAATTAACAATTAAAAGCGTTTGGAATAGAACATTTTTTATTAAAAAAACGTTTTATCTGATCAACTTTGAATATGAATAAATGAATGATTTACAAAATTGAACTGTAGTTCAATTACTAAAAATGAAACAATAATTCATTTTACAAGATGACTCTGAAACTGTTCAAAATTAGGCAACTTACAGATTTTAGTGTTAAAAATGGAAATTTTTCAACTCGAAAGCGTTTGCATAGTCAAATAAATGAAAGTCACAAAATGAATTGAAAATAGTAGATTCATAATTAAACGCTTTTAGACAATTCTAAGTCGTATTTATATTGTTTCAATCTAAAATATTTTTACCAATTGAATTTGAAAGTTTTCAATCAGAAAAAAGTAACCATTTTTTAATATTTAGCAACACTGAACTGCAACGGTTGCAGTTATATAAATTTTAATTTGTAAGTAAAAGTGCAGGATTATGATTTTTAAGTAACAATTGAACAATCATTATTTTTAAAGACCCAAAGTTCCAATTGTGTTAGTTCTAATTTGAGAAATGTTCAGCCTACAAATTTTCTTATTATTTCTAATTCAAAATTGCTGAAAATGTTTTAATTTTTAACATTTACAAATTTATTGATTTATTTTTCAAATTGGAGCATATAAAATAATAGCCTGACTTTATATTTTTACAAGAAATTTAAAATGTTTTAAGCTACAAGTTTGAAAGTCTAAAATTCAAAATAATTCAACTAGAATTCGAATTTTTAAATTTCAGTGATCGTGGAAAATGTTAGCAAACCAATAAATGACCGGAAATTTTTTCCTCGACTAAACCCAACTACAAAGGCCATCCTGATTATAGAAACTTTAGGAGATTGATAAATTTCCAAAAATTTTCGAATGACATAAGATTTCAGAAATTTGAAAGGTCTGGAAGATTTCAAGGAATTTTACAATATTTGAGGGATTCAAAGGATTTCGAAAGGAATTAAAAGATTCTATAGGAAGGCAACAAGTTTCTACAGATTTTAAGGGATTTAAAAGAATTATAGAGTTTTTCAAAGATTTCAGAGGATTTTAACAGAATTGAAGGGTTTTTAATAAATTTCAATGAATTTTAACGGATTTCAACATTTTTAGGGTATTTTAAAGAATTGTAAGAATTTTCAAAAAATATCAAAGGTTTCAAGGGATTTTGAAGTACTTTATCTGATTTTGCGGAATTTACGTGATTTCGGAGGGTTTTAAATATTTCATTATTTTTGAAAGATATTATTGATTTTAAAATGTTTTACGGGATTTATTTTTTATTTTTGTGTGATCAATTAGGATTTCACAAGATTTAATGGATGTCATCAATTCCAAGGTATTTGAAAGGATTTCAAAGTGTTGAGGGTATTTAAAAAGTTCCAAGGAATTTGGTTCAACTACAAATTTTTTAAGGATTTTCAAAGAATTTGATAGGATTTCAGAATATTTCAAAGGATTTAAATAAGTATCCAGGATATCAGTGATATTTGAAAGATTTCAAGGATTCCAATGGATTTCTGGATAAAATTATAGGGAATAAATGAAATTTTAAGGGACTTCTAGGGATTCCTACAAGTTTCAGAAATTTCATGAATTTCAAGGGATTTCGCCAGATTCATAGAATTCCAACGGATTTCTCGGGATTTTTAAGGACCTTGAAGAATTTTTTTGGAAGCTCAACAACAGATTTCAGGGTTTTCTGAAAGGATTTTAACGGATTTGAAGCTTTTAGAGTACATCTTAAATTATTCGAAAAGATTTCATCAGATTTTCTGGAAGATGTATAATTGAAGGGTAGAAATGCAAAAGGAGTCAAGCGCCAAATTTTCGAAATCGGGTTTATTAGCTCAAAAAATCAGATAAATTCTATTACACAAGCCTGCCAAAGGATTTTTTTGGGGCATCATTTTTCAAAATTTGTGTTCTTGTGTTCACAGTCCGAGAAGCTTTTCCAACCAGAAAGTAAAAAACCAAATTTAATTTTTCTCGACACTGGCTAATTATTTTTAATTACTATTGGGTCCCTTCCGTTCAGCACTGAATAACCTGAAACCCAATTCCTCATTTTTTAGAAATGTGCAAAATTATTATTGCTATCGTCATTATTTTGAAGTTGAAATGTCACAGTTTTACACCATTTCGAAGTCATGATTGGATTTTCAAATTTCGCGAAACTGCATGATTTTTTTAAAACAAATTTCTTGGAAATCAATTCGTCCATTCAATAGCTAGAATTCAAATTTTTAGTTTTTTCTTAAACTGCAAATTGACTCCACAATGAATGTTGAAAAATGTTAAAAGTCGATACAGACCCAAAATCTAACCTCGAAACGTGACCTGTTTCATTCAATTTTTCGAAACCGGATAGCTTTTCGTGAGCAAACTTTTTTTATTTCGATAGAGCATGAAAGTATCTCGAAAATGCTTTCTTATTTTTTTCTTAAATGGTCCCGCTGAATTTACAACATGTTTTTAGTCTCTCCTGAAAAAAGTGAAAAATGGCGCTTGACTCCTTTTGCATTTCTACCCTTCAATTGTATACTGTATATCAGATTAAAAAAATAGTTAATTTCTCGATGTAATATTCAAAAAATTGCTTGACACTATTTTGAATTTCTCAAATGAGTCCGCAGCCTGTCATTTCAACCAATGTATGCTTAACTGTATTTGTTTGGTACATTATCTGCACATTATCTAAGAAAGTAGGCCACCATATGTGCTGTAATTAATTTAAAAGGCCAAAAATGTTCCAGGAACATCGAATAGACATCAAGGGACATGCAAATTGAAATCTATTTGAAAATCGCCCACATAATCTTTAGAAAGTTTACCTGAGGATTTGTTTGACAGTCATCGTTTTATTCGGCGAGTAAGGCAGGGATATCTTTTGAGCGCCCTGTATGAAAAAATGAGAATCGATCGTTGAGTTCTATTCTCTGACAAAGATTAAAGTATGATTTATGAAAGTTAACTCACCGTGCGTCTCCAAAGAATCACCCTGTAGTGGGGGACGCATTGATCACCACCCTCGCTGATAACTACCGACAGGAACAAGGGATTTCGTTCTTGATCTGAGGCCACATAATTTTGATGCACTAGCAAAAAAAAAAAATCAAAATCAGGGAAAAAATATTACACTTCGCTAATTCCGAATGGATTTCTACTGACTTCAAGGGGTGCAAGATGCTTCGAGTGTACTCACATTTTCCAAGAAAATATTTGAAGTACCATCGGGTCTGGTACTCTGGATTTTCCAATACTGGCGTACTCGGCGAACCAAACATCTTTCGTGAGGCACCAAATATTCGAGGGAAAGAAATATAGTTTTATTATTTTTTTAGATGCAAAATTTTGACTTAATTTTATTCCACGCCTAATTGAAATATATGTTGTGGGTTTTTGACCTCATTTATAACTTTATCTTTTATATTGAACTAGAAAACAAACACGCGCGCCACATGTGCGATTCTTATCTTTTTACTCACGCAATTTTTTAACTAGAGTATGAAATTAATATTAATAAAAAATTTGGTAATTCTTTACTTTGATGACTTTCCGAATTTTAAAGTGAATGGTTTCAAACCTTACGTAAAACTTTCTTTCTAGTCCAAAAGTAGACTATAAGTCGGATGAGACGAAAAAACGTTTGTATTTTTGTCAGAAAATACAAAAATATTCAGGAAAAACTTTGTTCAATGAACTGTTTTTTTATCGTTTTGGGTTTTCCGAGGATTTATAATCACTTGGTACTCACTTTTATAAATTTTGTACAAAAAAATGTGATTTAAACAAAAACAAAAAAATCCTTTTTTATGACATTTTTAAAATTAACATTTTAGAACGTAACCATATAAGAAGAAATATTATTATATTAAAAGAAATGCGAATCTCAAAGGCTTCATTAATGTTACATATTAACAGATTTCAATTATTTTCATGAATTTCACTAATTATTGATTAATTTTTAAATTTAACAGTTGCTTAATTTGAAATATTAAAATAGTAAAAATGAACATTGCTATAATTAAAATTAGAATGATAATATGTTGAATAAATATTGTTTCATTAACAGATTGTAAATGTTTGACAAAATCTGTTTTTTATATAAGATGGTAATTTTTCGAGCTAAAAAAGAGAAGGGGGAAGTTCTGGCACATCCTACCGAGTTTCCAGCTCGAGTTTTTAATAATAAATTTAATAAATTTGAAAATATTTTTTCAATGATATATTCATATTCAACGCCTTAAAATATATTACTATACGTGGTTTTAACAGAACCAGAATAGAATTAGTTATGAACGTGATTTTTACAGTTTTTGAATTTTTTAGGTTTTTTTTTGGAGAGATATGAAACTTTTTGGGTCGCGCCCAAATGATATTTTACTTTTGGACTAGTTCAAAATTGTGAATATAATTTGTAAATTCAAATGATAATAGTTTAGCATAAACGATCAATTGCGAAAACTACTGAAATACTCTATAATTGTTCAAATAATATAAATATTTTTTGAAATCGACTGATTTTTCAACAGTAGCAATTTTAGACGAAAAGCATTAACATAAAATGGAAAAAATGGTTAAGATTGGTTGTCCTCTTCTAAAGCTAATGTTTTTTGTTTAAAGTTAACAATTTCCGGTGAACAGTCTTAAACGTAACATAGAATAGTTAAAAAATTGTAAATCTTCTTAGAAATCTTTAACTATTTTTGGTGAAACACGTGAGCACAACCCAACATTTTAATGTTGAAAGTTTTGTATCTTCTGTGAAATCCAATGATTTTTTAACAAAAGTACCGATTTCTTGTGCATAATGCCAACAACACCTAAAACTGTGAACTTAATGACTCTGAATGATAATCTGGAAAATCATATAATTTTTTGTTATTAAAAATACAAATTTTTGACGAAAAACTATGATACCATAACAAAGAATTGTCCCAAATTGTAGATATTATTCGACATTTAATGATTTTTCTTTAAAATAACCCGTTTCTGGTGAGAAACGTAAAAATAACCTTTATTTGTTCAAAAATTGAAAAATCGCCTTTGAAATCTATATGAATGTTTTCGGTGTAAACCGCTAACTTTACCTAATATTTAAAATATATATTTTTTTCAAAATTCCAATTTCTGACGGAAGTCACTAACGTAATTCGAAATTGAAAACATATTCTAAATTTTGTTCAAATTGTGTCCATTTTTTTTTTTAATCTTATGTGAAGTCAAATAATTTTTTGATAGAAACTTCAATTTCCGACTAAAAATGCTAATACAATTATTGAATTTAAATCGAATGATTTCGTTAAATTATTTTCAAGGCTATATAGATATAACTTTCCTAAGATTCTTTAGAAAATTCAAAAATATTTTTGAAAATTTCAGATATGTCAAATCATAGTATCAATGAAAAAATTAATCTACAGGCAAACAGTTCAATTTTCAAAGAAAAAAGATAAATTCTCAATGGAAAATGTAATAGTTGATATTTAAATCCAAAAAGATTTTTATTTTCAATCAAAAACAGTTATAAAAATTGAAAATCATCAAATGACTTTTTAAACAAGAAGATTACTTTCTTGGCAAAAAGATTAATTCTTAACAAAAAAGTTACATTTTCAATCAAAGAGATACATTCTGAACTAAAATTATGATTCTTTAACCAAACAAGTAAATATTTAACAATGCAGTTGAAGTTTTGTTAAAAATTCTCAAACGAACAGTATAAAAGTTGATATTAAAATTTAAGATGATCTTGATTTTAAAACAAAAATTGAAGTGATTCAAATTTATATAAAAATATTTTTAATTTAAATCAAAAAATTCTAATTCATCTAAAAAGACGAATTTTTGACTAAATATTTGAATCCTCAAGAAACAAAAATTTAATTTTAAACCAAACAGTTGTAATTTTGATAAAAAAAGATGAAATTTCTACAAAAAAAAAAAATGTTTCAGTCAAGAAAGAAAAGAAGATTAGGCAAATTATAATTTGATGCGAAAAATAATGTTTTATACATAATACAAATTTCGAATAATTTTTGAAGATTTCAGATAAGCTGAAAAAATATCTAGAAAATTTCTAAGAATTCTTTTTTTCATTTCACAGGATTTAACCAAATTTTTGGGTCAATTTAAAAGATATTTAGGACTTTTCGACGTTCGGAAAGAATTAAAAAATATTTGATCAATTAAAAAAAAATCTTTCAAAGTTTTAAGATATTTTTAATCTTTTTACAACTTCTACAGTTCCTAAAAGTAATTTAGATTGACTCGAATATTATTTCTGAAATTATCTAAAAATATTTCGGATTCATGTTTTACAATTTTGCTCATGTTTTGTAATTTATTTTAAATTATTTTTAAATATTACTTTGAAATTAATTGTTTAAAATAGAGACAAACATTAAATATTCACACGAATCTTGAGAATTATTTTTATTATCTTGAAACCTTTCAAAATCGTTAAAAAACCTCAAAATATAATTGTCAAATATTCCAAAATTTACGTTTTGTTAATTGTTTTTAAATCTTGTGAAATCTTTTATTATTTTTCAAATTTTTTTAAAACTTCTAAATATCTTTTGAACTCATTAAAATTTTTCCTATAATTTTTTAATGTTGCAAAACTGAAAAATCTTGCATTGAAATCTTCTAAATTCTTTTCCCAGAAATTCAGGCAATCATTACAAATTTTTAAAAATATTTTCTCAAAATTAGGTTTTCAATATAAAGAATAAATTAAATTTTTTCCTGGAATCTCAAGAAAAAATGTTATTATCTTAAAACCTTGCAAGATCCTCAAAAAGCTTCAAACTTTTAAATCGAAATATTAAAAAATCAACATTTTTCAAAATTTTTAGAATTTTTAAATATTTTTTATTGTTTTTGAATCGTTCCAAAACTTCAAAAGCATTGAAATATCTCTTTGAATAATTTAAAGTTTTCTTAAGATTTGTTGAAATCCTATACAAATTAAAAACATTCCTTAACATCTCCTGGATTCTTTTTTGACATATTTTAAAATCTTCAAAGCTTAAATTTAATCTTTCAAAATTAAATCTAAATTATTTGAATTTTTTTACCTGAACCCATAATTTCATGTTTCTCATCTTTAAAAGTTTGGAAAAGTTCACAAATTATATGTTGTTGTAGCAAAATGTTCAGAACAGAATTATTCCCAAATATTAAAAACATCAACAATCAAAATCTTCTCCTGTATCAATAATGTTCACAGACAACAATGAGTGCAAGATTTTTGAGAATTTCGTGTTATCAATTTGTTTAGATACGATTGGATGTAGAAAAACTTTTAAAAATTATATAAGAAATGTCAGACTTCAGTAAAGTGGGTGTTATCCATTTATCATTTCTTGAATAGCATTTTTTTCTTTTATTTCGGAACAAATTTTCTCTCAGAGTAATCTTTGGCCTTAGGGGATTAACTATCACGCAGGAGCGATGGTTAGGGTCTTTTGAAATCCCCATTGCCCATTAGGGAGTATGTTAAAGGCTAAAAGTCCTTTTTTATCACCTCTATAAGAAGAAAATGGCAAACGATCATCTTCTTTAAACAGAGATAATCGTTACCTAACAGCTAGGTATTAAAAATTCTTATCGTGCCGGAAGTTTTAATCTTCTCCCTTTTAATTTCCGTTCAGAATAACAGTTTCCAGATACAGTAACGAACTAATTTTGAGAAATAACGCCCCAAGGCATTGGTAATTTCCTTTTTATCAATTATTTAAACTCCATTGATTTTCCCCTCTTCGCGGCTAACAAATGCTTTTGCATTTAGATTACAATCACTTTGTGCAAGTAACGAGATTACAGTAGAAGTAGTTCAGAGACAAAATCCTGTGTAATCCGCTTTACTACTTTCATCTCACCTCTTCTTTCTCGCCTGGAGAATCTCCATTTTCTACACGAAATCTTCTTCCACTGTCTGTGCCATCCTGCTCGATTTGAGGCAACTGAAAAAATGTGAGAGTTTTAGGAGTAAAGTTATGCACTGAAGAAAAAGGATAGCAGCAAGGCATTCCTCTTGCTAAGAATTTCTTTGCAAATCCTCTTACCATTTCCACGCTTCCGTAACATCTTCTTGACAAAACTCCTCTTCTAGAAACTGTATCCGATGAAGATCTGAAATCAATAAGGATAAATTCTTA
This sequence comes from Andricus quercusramuli, assembly GCA_932178445.1. Classification (NCBI taxonomy): domain Eukaryota; kingdom Metazoa; phylum Arthropoda; class Insecta; order Hymenoptera; family Cynipidae; genus Andricus; species Andricus quercusramuli. The sequence goes on along the minus strand of CAKNXH010001294.1, from coordinate 736,026 downwards.
GAAAACTATCATTATTAATAATTTATAATAATAATAATAATATACGAGTGTTTTTTTATTTGTCTATTTTTGTTGTTGCGAGAAGTTGCTACGATTATGGTTCCTTGAAGCAACCAATCCCGACGCAACTGGAATGTGTACGTCATCCACCCCTGATCCTTCTATCTCAGAAGGTAAGCAAGAGTGGGAAATTTACGCAAGAGAATTCGTACAGCACTGTTCCTTCGAGTCCGGTCTTTAGCCGCGGATGACCTTACCCGGCAGACGGCACAGTTGGAGATGAAAGTTTCACCTCTGGATACTTTTTCAGAGCTACCAATCTTTATAGAATGTTATGAGGAACAGCGCTGACGGGCCAGAAGAGCAATCTTTTGCATCCGGCTTGCGATGGACTGAACCTGACGCTGGCAAGCCGGGATTTTGTTGAGTTGGCCAAGAAATTAGGTTTTGATACCTCCAAGACAGCCAATCGTGAGAACTACAAGATGGACTTTGTAGCCTTGGTACAGCCTCCTCAGCTCGAAAAGAAGTGCTTGATATTTCGCCCGTTTTTGTTCCTCCTTTGCCGTGATATTACCATCGGCTAGTGCCGAGAATTCAATCACGTAAATGATCTTCGTCTTCAGATCTTGGAGGACAATATCAGGCTTTGTAGCACTGATACGTTGAGTGGAGAATGAGAAATTCCAGTAGATCTTACACTGATCATTCTCCACAACGGACTCGAGTTCCCCCCCGGGAGTATATGGCAAGACGGGCAATAGATCAACATCATATAAGTGCCTTAGATGGTAATATAACACTTTTAGAGCCGCATTGTGTCCCTATGTACCCGTAACGTGCATACTTCGAGCATCCACTGAGAACATGTCCAAGTGTTTCTGGCTCTTGCTTGCACGCTCGGCAGTTGGTATCACCTACAGGTACATACATTATACGCCCCGTGCAGACTATTAAAAAAATAAAAATAAAACTCAAACAAAAAATGCCTTTGAAATATTGGGTTGCAACCATCTTAGGCCTAAGACATTAACCCTTAAAGTTATACCCTCTCTGTGATAACATAAAGAATGAGGGGGGTCGCTGAAGATCCCAGCAGACATTTCTTTATTGTAACAAGGATTTTTAATATTTTTGCACGAACATTTCTTTATATATACTTTTTTTATATTCTTTGTAAGATAAAACTAGTTATTATATATATTTTTAATCCTAACATATGAAAAAAAATTAGAAACTAAAAAATAGAAGAAATGACTCACGATTAAAAAAAGGCTGGGTATAAAAGACCCCAGGGATAACTTTAAGGGTTAATTTATAATGATAATAATTTACAAGTGTTTACAACTAATATTCTGTTCGCATCTAATATCTAATACCTAATTGACTCATTTTTTTTATTTAAATTTTCGAAACACGTAAGTGCAAGAGGGAATGGTGTTAAATTCATAATATGTATGTGAAATTATTTAGGATTAATATTAAATCTTCAAAATTTAGAGAAAAATAAAAGTAATCATTGGAAACTAATATTTTTTCAATAAATATTTGGACGTTTTACTATGTTCCTTTAATTTCATTTTTCAGTTCAGGAGTTTCATTATTTTTTGATGACTTAAAATGCTTAGATTCAAATTATTTACGAATCTTTACAAAACTTCTAGATATCTTTTAGAATATTTCAGAATTTCCCTAAGCTTGTTCAAAATCCCAAAAAATTTACAAAAATTTTTTGAAATTGTCCTAATTCTTTTCAAAATGGTTCAGTTTCATTTATAAATCTTTTAAAATTGTCCCATTTGAAAATGATCATATTTTACACTTGCAAAAATAATTAAAACCAATAATTAGTTGAATTATTTATTTTAACCTGAAATGTCCACAATTGCTTGAATAAAAGTTTAAAATTAAAAACTTTATATAATTAAATAAATACCAATTCAAAGTGTTCGATATTAAACAACCTGTACATGAGGAATACTTAAAATTGTATCTTTAAAAGACTTGGTATCCTTAGGCTTACCAATTCAAATAATTTCATTAATAAGCATTTCTGAAAATATTTGAAATTCTCTGAGCTCCCTGAAATCCTTGAATTCTCTGGATTCCTGCAAACCTCTGTATTCCCTAAATTCTCTAAATCTCTTGAATTCTTGGAATATTTTTAATTCCTTGAATTCCGTAAATGCTCTGAAAACCTTAAAATTCTCTTATTTTTCCGAATTCTTTGAATATTTTGAATGACTCAATTCCCTTAATGCTCTGAAATTCCCTGAATAGCCTGCCATTAAGCCATTTCCCGTTCGGCGAGCCTTTAGGGGTAGGCGTCATAGGTAGGAATAGTTTCTTGTAGTAAATAACTACAAGTGTGGGCTCACCACACCCATGACCGCCAACAGCAACGCAGTAGTATTATTCCCGAACGGTCACCCATCCAAGTACTAACCGCGCCCAACACTGCTTAACTTCAGTGATCTAACGGGAACTGGTGCTTCCAGCGTGGTATGGCCGTTGGTGCAATCTCTGAATATTCAAAAATTCTCTGAATTCTGTGAAATTCTTGCATAATCCGAATTCCCTACATTCCTTGAGTATCCTAAATTCCTAAAATGTTTTTAATTCTCTGAATCCCCTCTATTCTTCCAAATCTTCTGAATTCTTTGAATTCCCTGAATTAATAGAATTTTTCGAATTCCTTAACTTCTTCTGAATTCCTCCGAATTTTTTGCATTATTTTGAAGTCCTTGGAATTCATGGAGTTCTCAGAATTCTGGAAATTCCACGAATTCAAGAATCTTTTTTCCTATTTTTTTTATTTTCAATGTAATATCTTAAAATTGAAAAATATTTCATTCAAAATTTGTAGGAATGTACGATAGTTCTGAATTAAGTATTGAAAATGACGCCATTTGAAATTAAAAAGTTATAAATTTTGTTGTTTAAAATAAAAATTGAACTATCTGAAATTGGTAACAGAGTAATTGAATATTTTCTTTAATTTTTAGTGATTACAATTTTAGTGTTCTGAATTTTTATGTTGACACATAATTTTTCAATTTTTCCCTTTTATAAGCTTTAATTTGGCAATTAAAATTGGAGTGGTTAAATTTGGAAAAGTATAATTAACGATTTGAAATTTTTATAGGATTTAAACTCACTTAAAAATGAATTTACATTTTAAAGAGTTAAAGTAGCAAAAAGTACTTGGTAATAATAAACATTTTTCAAGTTATAAATAATGTTCGGATTTGCTTAATTTGCAACGTTCCGTAGTAGGAAGCTTTTCATTTTTAACGTTTCCCATTTAAAATTAATTTTTTTTAACGTTTTTTCAAAATAATTCCATTTCAAACATTTTTTAATCGAAATATTTTTCATTTTGAATAGTGAATATGACGGTGGAATAATTTTTTTATTCTAGAAAAATTGGTCTAATCAATTCCGAAGTTGAATTAAATTCTTTTATGTAATAATAATTTAAAATTCTATGCTTCCAGAAGCTTTGTCTTTGAAACATTCAATCTTATTTTCAATTTCAAATTTCTCAATTTTAATCGTTTCGAATTGAAAATTATTTAAATTGGAAAGTTTTCAACTTTAAACTATTAAAATTCTAATCTGAAAATATTCAATTCTTAAGATTTTTAAATTGTTCTTTTTTCGAACTTTAAAGTGATTAAATTCCGAGATTCTTCAATTCAAAATAAAATATTGTTCAATTCTGAAAGATTTGAATTAGAAATTATACAATTTTAACTCCTCTCTAAAGAAGTTGTCCAATTTTCAAAATTTTTTGCCTAAAATTGTTCAATTTTGGGAGCTTCTGATTAAAAATTTTTTAAACGTTTTCGATTCGAAATTATTATTTATTGTTTCAAAAGATTTGAAAACTCTGAATATCTAAACATTTTTTTAATGATGAACTTTCAAAATTTTCGTATGTTTTATATTTTTTATGTTAGTAAATCAAAATCCAGAGACGTGAACGTGCACTTAGCGTACGCGGATTTACTGCTGGCTCTTTACAATATTTATTTTTAAATCTTATTCATAGCAAAATATGCTTATATCAAGTGAAATTTCACTCATGTGAGAATGTGATTTCCTCACATTTCAAATCTCACTTTTTGTGTGCATTTTTTTACATTCACGCCCTGCGTCAATTTTTTGTAATACCACGCTGCAAGTAGCTGACAACTACATTTACTACTATATAACAGTCACAAACACATTGACGACTCTTAATGTAGTTGTCAACTTGACAATTTTGTGTATAAAAATATTGTTGGGATTTACGGTTCTTTAGCTTTTTAAGCTTTCAAATCCTTCTAGATTTTGTAAGGATATCAATTTAAAATCATTTACTTCTGATTGCTTAAAATTAGAAGTTGGTGAATTTTTAAACATCAAAGTTTTAAATGATGTTGTAATTTTACGTGCAATCGTAATTGGACTATTTATAATTTTTTGCTATTAGTCGTTTTACAGAAAGTCGATTGGAATTTTCATTTTTTTTATTTTTTTTTTCTATCGTTTTTAATGCGCATACATGTTTTACTGGATAAAATACGAAACACTATCAACAAATGTCCAAAAGTGTGTTGTGTAACTTTGAATTTGAATTGAATATTCAAAAATATTCAGATAAATTAAATACCTTGTGACTAAAATTGTCCAATGATGACTTTTTTATATATAACTTTGACTACATACATAAATAGCAAAACTCCCTCTTGGCATTTATGAGGGGATCATGGATGCAATTCTCGTCGCATGACATAAAAGAAGATGAACGTGGTATTATTTGTATATCACCCTATAAATAAAATTTCCTCAATAAAACGATAATTTATACATCAACTCGTGCCTGAGAAGGCCAAAATATTTATTATATATACTTATACGTACTGTCTACCATTACGGAATTTTTTGTGAGACTGACCCATTTCCGATTCAATCAGGGCTAGTATTACGGAAAATCCTATTGACTATAATTTCAAATCAAACAATTTAAAATATAAATAAGGTTTGCGGCTTAGTCTCTCTATTTACTAACATTTTTTGAAAGGAAGTTCAGAAATGTAACCTTCAAAAAGTCAATTTGTGTAAAAAATTTGCACAAAAGGGCTTAAAAAATTATGCTTTCAAAATTCAGTTTTTAAAAACATACGCTTAAAAAATTCAAGTTGTGTAAGATAATTGCACAAGAAGACTCTAAATTTAAGACGTATGTTTTCAAACAACATTGTAATCTGCTCATTAGAGATAGTTATGTAACAAAGGAAAAAAGAGGGAACAAAAGAAAAGAGACAACCAAACCACAAACATGTTTCGAAACCAGTTTAGGTTTCCTCACCAGGAAAATTTTTAATGAAAAACTGCTAGTGAATATTTATATCTCAAGCTTAATATAAATGAGAATTGTTGACATGAATTTGAAGTTTTTTATTAAGACGATATTTACATTTTTCGGGTATATGTCTTGATCTTTAATATTTTTGAAATCTTTTAAGCATATTTATAATTGTTCAGACAAAAAATCACCCGAATTTCCAAAGAATTACTATTTTTGATAAAAATTTAATAAAACTATCAAAAGCTTTATTACATTTTGTAAGATCCCTTTTTTAATTAATTGTATCACGTCATCGCAATCAAAATCATGACCATGTGTGATTCTATGCCTGGGAAGAACACTATGGTATTTCTCATTTCTATAACAATTGTTTTTGTGTTCATCCATTCTCATCCTTAGTGGCCTCCTTTTTTGACCTGTATATGCTGTTTTTAAAAACCTACATTTTTTTTAAATTACAGTCTATTTAACCATATTTTACGTATGTATTTTGCCAGTTCAATAGTTCTATTACCTTTAAACGGAATTCGATAAATTGCATGCAAGCCCATTTTACCTAGCAATGATCCCAATGGCTTTGAAATTTCTTCACAATAAGATAAAAAAACAGTGTTGAATTCTATGAAAATCTCTTATCTCTTTGTATTTTCGATTTTTGGCATATTGATTTATCTGATAAATCCTGTTGTTGACATGGTTTTCTATAAAAAGAAAATTGATAGTGGTTCAAGGTAAGAATCTGCTTGCACAATTCTATTTTCTTTTTATGGATGTTTTAATGTGACGATGTTATAGCTCTATCAACCATATTTTTTACAATCGCAATTTCATTTGTTATCGGTTGATTTAAAAGGAAACCTAAATTACGTCCTGAAAACAATGGTTTTCGATACCAATCATAATCGCGATATTTTCTAACATTCCACATGACAGTAAGAGACGTTATTGCAAAAATATGGAATAGTATAAAAGAACACACTAAAATTCGATTCAAACAATCCATTAAAGCAATTAATTTTGTTTTTCACTGGATATACTTTCAATTTGATGGTGAGTTTTATAAACAAAAATTTGGATCAACAATAGGATCTTTTCTCTCGTCTGTTTCAGCTGAAATAGTCATGGCAGGTTTGCAGAATACGGTTTCTAATAGCATGACAAATCCTGTGAATGATAAATTTGAAAAAGTTGGCTTCTAATGACTTTTTTATGAGCTAGATATGTAGATAATTCAGTACTTTGTGCAGAGGCAAAAAAAATTGATATACACTTGAAATCTCAGTTAAATGCAGTTTCAGGCATGGTTCTAATGGCCTTCACTTGAAGCGAACAGAACATTCGCTCGCTCCGAACGTAAAAATTCTAGGGTGTGGAACGATTTCCAATTGGATTACATAATATTACGCACCAGACGCGCGTGAATACCCGCGCACTGCGCCTTTATTGCTACGCTGGTGGTGGTCACGCGTATGCGAGCAAGCTTCTCTCTACCCGGCGAGTTCCTCTCTCACAACGAAACCGCGGAAACATCAATTCTCGTTACGACTTAAATGAAAGATACTTAAATGGGATTCCCAGTGTACTTTGAGCTTCCTCTAAAATCATCCAATAAAAAATAAAATTGCAATTGTAAAAAATATGGTTGATAGAGCTATAACATTGTCACATCAAAACTTTTAATAACACAATATGGAATTGTGCGGACAGATTCTTTTTTTGAATCATTATTCATTTTTAAAAATAGAAAAACATGTAAATAACAAGATTTATGAGATACATCGAAATAACAAAAATCAAAACAACGAACAGATGAGAGATTTTAATAGATTGAACATTGTTGTTTTACCTTATTTTGAAGAAATCTTAAAGACTTTGAGATCATTGCTAGGTAAAAAGGGCTTACATAAAATTTATAGAATTTCTTTTAATATTTATAGAACTATTAAACTGAGAAAGGACATACGTAAAAAAATAGATAAACAGAATGTAATTCATAAAATAAAATGTAGGAGCTGCAATGCAGTAGTGTTTTTTTCCAGACATAGAATCGCACGTGGGCATAATTATGATTGGGATGTCGTGAAAGTTTTATATTATGAAACAAACCAGAGAAAGAAGGAATTCATGAAAATGTACATAAAAAGAAAGGGAGAGAATGCAATTAATTTGAAAAGGGATCTTTCAAAATATAGTAACGCTTTTGGTAGTTTCATTAAATTTTTAATAATAATAGTGATTTTCTGATATTCTGATGATCGTTTGTCTAATCAATTATAAATATGCATGAAAGAATTAAAAAAATATTAAAAATCAACACATATACCAAAAAAATGTAAATAGCATCTTGATAAGAAACTTTGAATCCATTTCTCCAAAATTCTAATTCATATTAAGCATACGATAGAAATATTTACTAGCAGTTTTCCATTCAAAATTTACTTGATAAAAGAGACGGAGAAAAAGTAAGGAAAACAGAATAAGGTGGTTCGGTTGTCTCTTTTCTTTTTTTCCTTTGTTATATAACTGCCTCTAATGAGCCAATTGCAATAATGTTTAGGAACATACTTATTCCATTTGAAGTATTTTTGTACAATAACCTTACAGAAATTGAATTTTTTAAGTAAACATTTTAAAAAAAATTATTTTTGCAATCATAATTTTTTGAATCTCTTTTGTTCAAGTTTCTTACACAATTGAATTTTTTGAGATCATATTTATAAATTACCTTTTAAAAAACTTCGAAGGTAAAATATTTTTTAGTTGAATCTATACAAATAAAATATTTTGGAAATTAACTATAATAAAGTACGATGGGCTGTCTCTCCAAATTGAAGACTTTTTAGTTTATTTTTGAATAACGATTGTCATTGTATTAACATATTATAACAATTATTGTTTGATTAGAACAAAATTCACACTAGAATTACCAGGTTTATGAATTATTCTAATAATATTTTTCGATTAAACACAAATTTAATAGGTTTTAGAATTTAAACCATTTTCAAACACTACAGAAAACCAGGTTTTAATAGTTCGGTAAATTTAAGCACAGTTTAATTATTGAATGATTTTAATTTTATTTAGATCCAATAAATTAAAAATTATTTCTATTCATTTGAGTGGTTATGTAAGATCACAAAAGGGACTTCAACCAATTTTTAGAGAACTTTAGGAAATAAAATAGATTTTATTTCAAGGGATTTCCACGGATTTCAACCATTTAAGGGGACATAAAGGACATAAAAAATATCAAATGATTATGAAGATCTGAAGTTATTTTAAAAGATTCCAAAGAATTTCAAGAGATTTTTTTCAACAATTTTATGGAACACATAATATTTAAAAAAATTTCATTTTGCATTTTTAGATAGTTTATTTTTAATATTATTAAAAATGAATTATATTAGGAATGAAATAAGTTTTAGGCAGAAATATTTAATTATATTTATGAGTTTAACGATTTAATTATTAATGAAGGAATACATTTTTTTACAACGTAAGTATATCCAATTTAAAAATTAATTCTTCAATGGAAAAAATAATTTTTAAACATTATTCAACATTATTTAAAAACTATACAATCTCTTATGAAAAGATTGTTTCTTCTTTTCTAAATGTGAAAATAAGTGTTTAATCTTTTCCGTATTTTTCTTCTTATTTTTGAAAAAATACCCTATTTCCCTTTTAAGCTTCTTTTGCGTTGTGATTTCTGGGTTAGTCTTACGGGAAATTCAATATTCATGAGTCGCAATAAATAATTGTTGAAATAAAATTTTTTTAACCTGTCTATTTTTTCTGTGTGTAAAAATAATTAGTATGAGGTTATTTTCATGCACTAGTCTTTGTTGACAAATTGGCATTAGATTAGATCTTGACGAGGTGAAATATTAGTGACGTATCAGAATGCGATGGTCGATTAACCTTCCTATCGATTGATTGCAATATAGCGTGCGTTGAACATGGTTTATTATTTATACGCATATTTATTGAATTTTGGGTCAATATTCTTGAAACTATTGACTTGGAGAAACAACTTCTTTCTTTATGAATGGATTATTTTGCTATAAATGCTTTTTCCATTAAATTTAGTCAATTATGGCGAAATTTTCTTAATTAAGGAACTGTAAGTAAAATGGCTCTAATTGGATTAGAATAATTAACGCTTTGACAAACAAAGAAATTTTCTAATTCAATTAATTATATTATGATGATATGTAATGTCAAAGATTGATCAATTTTCAGCTTGGCTCGAAAGCAAGAAATCCTTTTTCTTTTATGTTCAAAAGAAATTTTTATTAAAAAAGTATAAATGTATCAACCGGGGTAAATATGGATTATCCCGGGAGAATATAGTCCACCTTTAATGGTCTATAATTCGGTGAATTTTTATTATTTTTTGATGAGGATTTCTTTTCATCTGATAAGCAATATTCTTAGGATATATAGTAACTTCCCATTAAGAAGAGAATGTGTTTACGAAGAATTACCTTAATCAACATGAAAACATCAATGTTCAACGAAAAAATTTGAAGCAGGATAAATATAAAATTGTTTCATATTCATTAATCTCTCACGTTTGCTGCATTATTTACTGTAAAAAAATCATAAAAGTTAAATGTGGGGGTTATAGCCCAAGCGGTAAACTGAAGATGTTTAAAATTTTCCTCTTATTGTTACAAAAGCAAAAGATTTGTCGTCGAAGGTTCTTTTTGGCATTAAAAAACTTTTTAGACGGTGTGCCACATTTTATTCAAATAAAAAAAATTATTGGCTTTGATGTAAAATGCTTTATTATTTTCAAAAAATACGCGAAATAAGATCAAAGTTTCCACAAGAAAGTTGTTCATCTTCAAAAGAACTACAAAAAGTTTCTGTACTACTTGTCAAGATTTTCCACTTTCTCCTGAATATATGAAAATATATTAATTTTTTCAAAAAATTACTATTTCTTCTTCCTGTTCCTTGAAGGTATTGTTGGGCCAAAAAACAGATCCCACAAAAATAGTTTTTCTATGATTTTAAGAATTAAAAAAATCGTACTGAAGATGTCGTTTCAAATAAAAACCTTTGCTTTTTTTTAAATTTTAAAATCGAATTTTTCTTTCTATCGCTTCTTACCAATTTTTCTATTGCTAAAATCATCAGAACAATTTTTCAAACATAATTGCATGATTTATTAGCACTAAATCATTTTTTTTTTAATTGAAAGGAAGCGACAATGAGAAAAAATTCAATTACAAAGACTATTGTTAAAATAATTGTTTGTTGTAAGTTTTAATCTTTTTTCATCGAAGTAATGTTTTTTCTTTTACAGTACTTGACGTGATAACATAATTAAAAATATAAACTTCAATATTTCATCACTAGATTAAAAATTTTGTTTTGAAAATTATTGTTTTTTTGTTTAATAATGAATAAATATGTTTTGCGAAATATCGAAAAGTGGTCAAGGAACTTTTTGTAATTCTTTTAGAAAGGAACTTCATATTTTGTTTTGTAAACTTTTTTCGTCTCTCGTGCATTTTTTGATAAATATGAATATTTTTTTCAGAAAAATTCCGCCATTTTGTTAATTTTCAACAATTTTCTTATTTTTCTCTGGATTTCGAAGAAATGTGAAGTTCCTCGCCAGAATCAAGAAAGAGAAATTTAATATTTAGAGTATATAAAAAATACATTTGAAATGGATAAAGCTCAGTTTTTAAAGAAATGGCAAAAGTACAAGGAATATGCGAGAAATAATTTCCACTCTAACTTGTAACCCCCCCCCCCCCAATCCCCTTGTATTCGGTCCGGAAAATGCCCGAAAAAATAAAAAATAGCAGTTTCATCTCAAATTCATGTTGAAGGCATTTTTTTTTAATTTTTGAAGATGCATTGTTTTTATTAAATTTGATGAGTGACAAGTTTTCAAGTATTTTCTGACTAATCTTTAATTGTTTGAACAATTAGTATTTGTTTAAAATTAATGAATTTCAAGAATAATATTTCTTGTTGATGATATTTAGCAATTTTAATATTCAAACAATTTTCATTTCTTTGAACAACGTTTTCTCTGTAAATCATAAAAAGATATAATTTGCTCTAGTCAATGACACAATTAACAAATGTTGAAAGTGATATATTTTTTAACGACATTTGGCAATTACTTAAACAATTTGAATTTGTGGATAAAAATTGTAATTTTTTTAAATCTCTTATACTATGCCGCTTATCAGTTCCTTAGAGGGCTAATTAGCCTCAGCAACTTTTAGGAAATAAATAAATGAATTATTCAGTATTTTTCTATTTCAGAACTTGCACCTCAATTTTTTAAACGATAATCATTTTTTTAACTAGAATTTTCTCAATCTTTCCAACAGAAAATATGGCTCATAACATTCGCGACGTACGCCATTAATTCGAGAAAATAATAACTGTTCACGATGGGCAGCATGTAAAATATTGTTTAAACAAATGAAAATTGTTCAAATTACCAATATACTAAACAGAAAATATTACTTTCAATATTCGTTAATTGCGTCATTAATTCGAGAAAAAATAACTTTATACAATTAACAGGGAAAACATTATTTAAACAAATAAAAGTTGCTTAAATAATTACCAAACATGTTGAAGAAGAAATTTTATTTCTGAAGATCGTCAACTCCATCATTTATCCCGAGTAATAATAACGTTTCAAGATATACAGGCAAACAAATATTTGTTAAACAAATAATATATGTTTGGACAATTGAAAATTAGGTTAAAAATACTCGTCAACTTGTGATCTATCAAATACAAATAATTGATTTAAAAAAAATGAAAAATACGTAGTTTAGCATGATTTACAAAAAATAAAGTTTTAACAGGTTTCAATTCGAACCGCCTGAGTGCTGCCCATTCAAGTTCTAGTTATCCGAAATGTCGGGGAAAAAATACTTTTTTGATTAAAAATAATCTACATCCCACAAATCTTGACCGATTTGAATGTATGTAAAATTTGAAAAAGGGCTGATAAAATTTTTCAGAGAGATGTCGAGCCCGATTTTTATTCAGTTTCTAAATTTATTTTATAAATAAACATCTGTGACGGCAAAATGGTAATTTTTTCTATTTGGCATTCCCTGGTCCCGCCGTTTTTTCTAAAGTTTTTTTGAAAGTTATATTGTAAGAAATTGGGATGGAAACAATATTAGTTGACAAATTTGATGTTTTTTGAACAAATCAAAGGAAAAAAGCATTATTCGAGTATTTCTCGACATGCATACAATTTATCAATAATCGTAAATGTTGCTGAAATCATCACGGAGTTTCCAATTAAAAGGACCGACATTGAACAAAAAACGAATTTTTCTGTCGAAAAATATCCGAATAATGCATTTTCAAAATTTAATTTATTTAAGAAAACATAAAATTTATCAAATAATTCTGAATGTTGTTCAAATTATCACAAAGTTCCCAATTTTAAGGACTGACATTCAAAACCAACGAATTGTTCAGTCGACAAACGCCTAAATGATGAATTCGTTTGTTTACTGTATTATAATGAAAAAAAACCTTCAAATAATGTTACTCTATGGAGCTTCGGCGATTGCAACAATTTTCTTATTATTGACGAGCACCGGGAACATCAATTAGAAAACATGGCTATTTTTTCATCATATTCTTTCATTTGAAAAAAATTGAAAAACTATATCAATAATCGAGCTCGAAAAGTCTCTGTCAAATTTTATCAGCCTTTTCTCAAATTTGGGAGGTCCAAATTGGTCACGTTTTGCTGGTTGCGCATTACTTTGAACCGAAAAAGTAATTTTTTCCCAGTGTGTATCGGTCAGCGACAGCGGGCGTCAATGTTCTCCCGACTTAGTTCCATTTGAAGGCACCTTATACACTGATCGTAAAATTCACAGCAAGGTCGATAATTTCTTCCCCATTCGTCGAAGTAGCTTATCCGCAGCGTCTTTTCAAGCGACAACAAAAACCGGGCGAGCTACGTCGAGGTGCGACCTCAGCTCGTTCTCATTAACCCAGATATTTACACCAACCAGGGAAAAGGGTGTGCGGGAAGGGCAGTCAAACCAACGAGAGTAACATGTATGGCATCACGAAAATGATAAAATAATAATATTTTACACACTTTAGCCTTTAAGCTTTTTTCGGTTATCGGCGAGCCAACTACCCTTTCATCTTAATGGTCGTTCATAAACTACGTTACAAACTTTGGGCTATTTTCACCCAGCTCCGCTCGACCACCCCTCTTTAACGACCGTAGTTTTGTGTTACACCCTCTCTCCCCCCTGAAAAGCAAATTAACCCGAAATTCTATCAAAACAGGAGAAATAGGGTTATTTTTTAAAAGCAGGAGAATAACAGTATATTGTGTACCTAGGATAAAAAGACGTTTACCTCCTTGATGCAATTTTAACACTTTTAACAAAGGTATGATTAATGATTTATCAAGTGTGAAATGTGAGGTTAGGTTGATGCAGCCGTAATCGTACGCGAGCGACTGCGAATGCGCCTGCGCACAGTGCGATTGTGAGCCTATAATACTTCTAGGAGTAATATGGACTCATTATTGTACCGGGCGCTTGCGTATTCGCTTTCGCTCCTTCCGTTGTGTAAACGGCTACTTTCAAAACTGAAAAGAAGCTGGTAAAATACTTATTTCATGCCTGCGTTACATGATATCTTTTACATACTAAATATCATGTTGTATTCAATATGGAACACTTTAAATTTCTAAAATTTCCTATCATTTTTCAATCCACAAAGTTAATTTTTTAAAAAGTAAAATTTTTAAGAAAAAAATTTATTTTTAATTATGAAAGATGACTTTTCTACCATAAAATATGAATTTTCTATTCAAAGGACGACTTTTTGATGAAACGATTGAATTTTCGCCCAAAAAAAAGTGTTCATCAAAGTAGTTGAATTTTCAACCTAAAAAGATGAATTTTTAATCAAATGATCGAATCTTCCAACAAAAAAGATTAAAATTCAACCAAACCAGTTGAATTCGCAAAGAAAAAAAGACGTTTTTTTTAGAAGACAGTTGAAAGATTATTTTTCTATCAGAAGACGAATTTCCAGCCCGTTGAATGAAACGAAAACATGAACGAATTTTTGATAAACAAGAATTATTTTCTAACTCAAAATACGAATTTTTATCAAGAAACATGAATTTTCTACCAAATATTTGTAGATTCAACTGATAAAGTATAAATTTCCAACTAAAAATGAAATAGTTAAATTTTCAGATAAAAAAATTAATTTTCAACCCAAGGAAATCAAATTTTGAAAAAAGGTGAATTTTCATCCAGGAAGGTGAATCTTAAAAAATTATTCAACAAAGTAGTTTCACCAAGTAGGTCAATTTTCATTAAAAAAAAATATGAATTTCTAACGAAAGAGTTCGATTTCCAACCGAAAAGGTGGATTTTTCCACAGAGAAGATTAATATTCTGCCAAAAAAATGAATTTTCAACAAAATACGTCAGTTCTCAAAAATGTTGTGGAATTTGGAAGAGAAAAATATTCAACAGCAAAAGTTCAGTTTCAACCAAGAAAGATGAATTTTCTATCATAAAAGATAAATTGTCTACCAAAAGAAGAATCTTCAAACAGTTGAGTTAAACGAGAAAGAAGATGTTTTTTAAAGAAAATAAATGAATTCTGAACCAAAAAGATGAATTTTCAACAAAAAAGTTAAATTTTCAACCAAAAAGATAACTTTCAACAAAAACGTTTATTTTCGGTTAAAAATTTAACTTTAACCCAAAAAGATGAATTTTCAACCTAAGAGATAAATTTTTAACGAAAATTACGAATTTCCAACCAAAAAATGAATTATTTTTAAGTGAGCAGTTCAATTTTACACCAAAAAATTTAATTTTCTACCTAAAAATATGAGTTTTGAACTAGAAATGCAACACTTGATATTTCTATGAAAAAAATATATTTTAATTTTAAATAAAAAATAGTTTAATTGAATAAACAAGGCAAATTGAAAAAAAAACTTAGATACTCAACTGAACCAGATTAATTGTTAACCAAAAAATATGAATATTCAGTTTTTGAAATTAATTTTTCATTCTTTCTAACAGTGTTTGTATATATGATCTAGTTCCGAATCCCACTTACGGAAGATTTACAACTTCACGAACAACAGGGAATGTTTTAAAACGTTCTTAATTTACGATTGGAAGAAAAATTTCAGTGGTTTTTCGTTAAAAAAATTTCCAAACTATATAAAAGGAAAAATTTGTCTCATAGATTTTCTTTTAGTTCATACCATTTGTTAACTATGGCCTTATAAACAATTAATGGCAAAATTACCTTTGGTCTGTGCCAGCTGCAATATTACAATTATGATTTTCGATTTTTTTAAAGTTGTTCATATGGTATTTTTCCAATAATCTTTCTTACTGCCACTACTCTGAAAAAATCTTTCTTTTATTAATTACAATTTTTATCAACGAAAACCTAGGTTAATGAAACCTCCTCTTTTTATTTGCGATTCTTGAATCAGGCACAAACAAAAACCTTGATCTCTCTTAAATTTGCTCCTAATTCAAATAATTTGTTATTTACATAGAAAAAGATCATTGGGAAGCTACCAGATAGATAACTAAGAAAATTGAAAATCCTAAATGTAAAATTACAGCTGGCACAGACCAACGATGTTTTTGCAATTAATTGTTAATAACGCTATCCCGTGCAGAAATTTTGATCTGGCCCCGATCAGGGCCAGACCAGGCCAGATCGGGCCCAGATCGGGAATCCCGATCGGGGCCAGATCGCGGATGAAACACACGCCCAGAGCTGGGCCAGGTCGGGACTCCCGATCGGGAAACCCGGTCGGTGCCCGATCGGTACCCGATCAGTCTCATTATAATCCATTGTATGAATTTCGCGAAAAAATAACAAATTATAAATTATAAACTATGATTTATTTAAAACCAAATTACGTACATTTAATTTTAGTAAACTCAAAACTATTGCATGGTCCTCTCCTTTGGACGGCCACCCCAATCTTTGGTATTTCCAATAATGGTTGCAATGTTGCTTAGAGCCTCATACTAATTGATTTAAAATTTAGCACAAATAACAGCTGGAAATATATATCATGGCATCAGTATTTTTGTTTAAAATTTAAGTAGTACGAGCACGTCAAGAACAGGTTTCAGAAAAAAATGTTTAATTATACTTTTAAGAAACGGAAGATTATTGTAGATGGTATAAATTTCCAGGAGAAGGTTTGCTTATTGTGAAAGAATGTTGAATAACCTGAAATATAAAAAGCGAATGTTCAACAAAACAGCTGAATTTTTCACCAAGAAAGGTGTTTTTTATCTGAAAATTTAAATTTTCCAATTTTGATTAGAAATTTATCCTTTACAATTTGAAAATTCAACTATTTGTTAGAAAATTCATGTGAGGAAAATTCATCTTTTCGATTTAAAAATTCAAGAATTTTGTTGAAAATAAGTGTTTTTGTTGTTGTTTAAAATTTGTATTTTTTTATTGAATTCAACTGGTGGCAATTTCTTTTTTTTTCTCATGAAAATGAGTTTTGTAAACTGTAATTTTGACGATTCATCTATATAGTTGAGTATTTGACTTAGATCAAAATTTGGTTTTTTGGTTGACGAATTGTCTTTTATTTAAAAATTAAACTATTTTGTTCAAAAATTGATTTTTGTTGGTTGAAAAATGATTTTTCTCATTTGAAAATGTAACAATTTCATTTCTGCTTAAAAATACAGTTTATGAGTTCAAAACTCGTCCTTTTTGTAGCAAATTAATGTCCCTGGCTTAAAATTCATCAATTTTCTGAAAAATTTGTCTTCTTAGGTTGAATTAAACTATTTTTGATTCAAAATTAACACCTTTTTTGATTGAAAATAAAACTTGCTCGGTTAAAAGTTGAAGCTAAAATTTAATATTGTTCATTACAATGAAACAATGTGGTAGAAAATGACATTTTTGTTGAACAATCATCGTTCTTGTTATAAATTTTATAATTTAGTCAAAGATATATATTTTGGGTTGAAAATTCAACTAATTATTTGAAAGTTGAACTACTGTTTCAAAGATTTACTTTTTTCAAAAGATTCACTCTATGGTTGGAAGTTAAACTTTTTGTTGAAAAATTTGTGTTTTTGTTGTTGTCAAAAGTTAATTTCTTACCTGAAAATTCAACTATCCCATTTTTGGTCAAAAAATATCTTTCTTCAGTTGCAAATTCATTTATTTGGTTTGAGATTCACCTTTCTTGATTGACAATTCACCTATTTGTTTAAAGATTCAACTTTTCGGGTTGCAATTTCAACTGTCTTCAGAAAATACGCCTTTTTGCTTGAAAACTGAACTATTTCGTTAAAGGTTAAACTAATATAATAGAAATTCGCTATTTTTGCTTAAAATTTCAACTATTTGATTGTTAATGATAATTTTTCGTTAAAAATTCATCTTCTTGGGTTGAAAATTCAACTATTTTGTTGATAATACAATACAGTTTGATTTCAAATCATGGGAATCTAAAGTGTTTCATATTAAATTAAACATGCGGTATTTACAGAAACAATTCAAAAATGATAAAATAATTTAGATTAATAATAATTAAACTGGTCCCGAGAAATGAAAATAAAAACAGTTCATGCCAGCATTTATAGGATGAAAGTGGAAGAGAGTTCTAAAATGTTCAAATTTGACAAACGCACCACGTGCTCTCAGAACCGTTACGTTTCAAAGAAATAAAAAAAAAGTGTAAGAAGTATTAAGTAAATTACCTTACTCTTACTCCTTGGCCCAAACGTAATCCACAAGACAGGGCAGGAGAATAAATACTATTGCTAAACTTCCCATTTCACATCGAGGAAAAAGATATATAACCACACTTCTCGACCTTCGAACATACACTCCAAATTTTGTGGCTCGTCCAACTTCATAAATTAAAGTGATTGATCAATTCTAAGTTCCGGATCAATTACTTTACCATCTTTAATCATTTTATTTACATTTACTAAGAAAAGACAAGTTAATTGGTGGTTAATTTATTTGAGGACTGACTGATCAATTCACTGCACTATAAAAAAACAATACCCAGCACTAATTCTATGAGCGCATGAAGATGGCGCTTCAGTAGGAAATCGGTCTGACCCGGTCTGGCCCAAGTAGGGGCCACAGAGTTGTACCGATCAGGGCCAGATCGGGAATCCCGATCAGGGCCAGATCGGGAATCCCGATCAGGGCCAGATCGGTTTTACGTACGAAATCGGGCGATTTCTGCACGGGATAGTTAACAAATCGTTTGAATTAAATGAAAATCTATCAAAGACAAAGTTTGCCTTTTGCATCTAATTTGAGAATCACGTTTAAAAACGAAAAGCTATATCAAATATACGCATTTGTTCATCAAAATTGTTATTGGCAAAAAACTATGGAGGTTTTTGAAATGCGAAAAAAACTATTTGTAATCAGCGTGATTTCCTCAATAGTTAAACAAAAATGATAACATCGACCTTGTAAATAAAGTTTTTTTTACTAAGAAGTACAAAAAATTGTACACGTAGTTATTAAAAAAGTAAAAATTTTAACACTTCAATATTAGCAGAAGTTTTGGTTCCGTCGGAAAATTTCTTATTTCTACCTAGAGCAAGTGTCCTTAGAAATGATTTGTCATTAGTGCAAATTCAATTTTTATAACGCCCAAACTGGAAAACGATTAGCTCTATAAAGAATTTTATTTTCAATAAAAGTTTTGCTTTCCAATGAGCTTTCCACATATAATTTTAGAAAAAAATTTTTTTGATGAATCATATTTATAATCAGGGAACTTTTGCGGACTTTTTAAATCAAAGATACTGATCTGCACCATTAGTGCATACGGAAGTGTTACTGGCTACTGGGTATAGAAATCTGCCATCTGGCAAATTTTGTGCATGGGTCATTTACCGACCGAAAAAACAGAAAATTGGTTTTCGTTTGGAAGAGGGGAAAAACGTTACAAAATCATGTTTTGCTTTGAATGAAAAATATTTGTATTTTACGCTTCAGGGAATACGTTCAAGCTTCAGTGAAAAATTATTATTCGTCCAATGGATTTGCTTTGAGTGAATAATGTTTTTATGGATGTATGCATCGGTTTATGAATGAATGATTAGCATTTGTATTTCATCATACATTTACTGAATATTGAGATGGAATTTTAAAAAAGACCAGAGGAGGAATTACAATATGCAAAAGTGTGGTAGGTTATAGAAAAACATCGAAGGAGTAGAATGTTTTTACTGAATACTGATTCAGTATTTTACTTTGTAGAGATTATTTTACGCGGGAAAACGAGGAATTAGCCGGGAATTTTGAGCACCGGGAATTTTTTTGAAAAACGGGAATTTTTCAGTTGTGTTCATACTTTTGCAATAAATATCGTCCCTTTCTATGAAAAAAAGTGTTTAGAATTTTACTCAATGTAAACAACCCTCTCCGTTAAAATATCAACGATCAATTGATATTTAACTAAAAGTGGTTTTGTTCAAAAATTAATGTTCCCTTTATACTACATATTTAAGAAATTACAGCTTGTATTGATGGATCTTTCAAATCGTAAAGTTCATTCTACAATTGAGAAAGAAAACATTCTTTTTAAATATTTAACAGAGTAATATTACATAGGTAACATAAATTTATATCATTGCCAATAATTGGCATAATAAAGTTATAATTTAGGGATAGTGTAAAAGTTTCGCAAGTCAATTAAAACCCCGGTTTTCGTGAAAAAACTGATTCAAATTTGAAACAGTACTTAGATAAAAGTATTATTTCATATTGAAAATAAAAAAATCTATATTTTAGATCCTGGATCACAAAAACGCGGAACGTCTCAGTTTATATATTCATTCTGAAATAACATTAGTTGCTTCCTTACGTAGAATTTTCACTGCGATTAATTAAATCACAGACTTCACATTATTTTCCTAAATCCACTCTTTTCTCTCTTTTTAAAGTGTTCCTCTTTTTCCCCCTGTTTTCAAGAAAAATCTCTTTTTTGTCGTTTTCCGCCTAAATCCGAACTGAATTAATAGTACCCAATAAGAAAATCCAACTATTTTTGGTTGAAAGTTTTGGTTTAGAATTCATCACTTTTGGTCGAAAATTCAACCGTTTTGTTAAAAATTCGTCTTCTTGAATCAAAAACTGGTAATTTTGGATTGAAAATTCATTTTTTGTTAGAAAACTCGCCTTGTTTGGTTTAAAGTGAATTCTTTTTCATTTAAAAGTCTTATACTATTATATGGTTAGTTGAGAATTAATCTCTTTTGGCTACATCCTACTGTTTGGTTGAAAATTTAATCATTTCGTGGAAAATTCATTTCTTTCAGTTTAAAATTAATGGACTTAATTGAAAATTCAACTAATCTATGATTTGCTTAACATTGATTGTTTTTAGCTGAAAATTCATTCTTCGTTTGAAATAAATGTTTGTATTGAAAATTTTACTTTTTTGTTTGAAAACTGGACCATTTGGTTGAAAATTCATTTTTGTAGGTTTAAAATTCAAGAATTTGGTTAAAACTTCAACTTTTTAAATTGAAAATTTAACTATTTTTACGTAAAAAATAATCTTTTTTGGTAAAAAATTCAACCTTTCTTTTGAACATTTGTCTTTTTGGATAGAATATTCGTCCTTTAAGATTGAAAATTTATCTCTCAGTAGAAAAGTTATTTTTTTTGTTTGAAAGTTAATTTTTTTTTAATGGCAAAGTTTAAAATTACATTTTTTTTTAAAATAATTTATCTCTTTTGTTTTCAAATTTTATTATTTTGCTCAAAATTCCACAATTTTGATAAAAAAAAATCATTTTGGACAGAAAATTCGTTCTTTTGGATTGAAAATTAACTTTTGGTAGATAAGTCGTCTTTTTGGTTAAAAGTGAATTCTTTTTCATTGAAATGTCTACTAACATATTTTTAGTTCAGAATTCATCTCTCTTGGTTAAACATTCTACTGTTTAGTTGAAAATTCAACTATTTTCTCAAAAAGTCATTTTTTTAAATTAAAAGTTAATTATTTTTAATTAAAAAGTCTAATATTATATTTTTGTTCAGAATTCATCTCTTTCGCTTAAAAATTTTACTATTTAGTTGAAAATTCAATGATTTTGTTGAAAATTCCACTATTTTGTTGAAGAGTCATTTTTTTGTTCGAAAATTCAATTTTTTTGCAGAGCATTCGTCTTTTTGGACAGAAAATTAATCATTTCCTATTAAAAACTCATCTTTTGGTAGAGAAAGTCATCTTTTTCGGTTCGAAATTCATCTTTCTTGATTGAAAATTCAACTATCTTCTAAAAAAATCACCTTTTTGACTTAAAAATTCAACTATTTTATTGAAACTGCGACCTAATCTTTTTTGTTTCAATATTCGATTATTTGGTTGAGGTATCTTCGTAGGTTGGAAATTAAACTATGACTATGTGTTTAACATAATAAACTTTTTTATTGAAAGTCCGTCTCTTTTGCTTGAAAGTTCAGCTGTTTGGTTGTCAATTCAACTTCTCGATTAAAAATGAATTGTTTGGGTAGAAAATTCAATTATTTTCTTTGAAATAAAATCTTTTTTGGTTGAAGATTACCTCTTTGTTCGAAAATCAATCTTTTCGGGTTGAAAAGTCAAATGTTGTCTATAGAAATCGACTTTTTAGCTAGAAAACTCAAGTCTTTTGTAGAAAATTTATATATTTTGGCAATAAATTCCGACTTGAAAACTTAGGAATACAGTACCGACATAAATGTTATTTAAAAGAATTCATTTTCCTATTATTCCCCTATTTTCTTGAAAAATCACCCTATTTCCCTTATTTTGAGAAAATGTTGGGTCTGAAGCCTGAAATCAATTTAAATCCTTTTTTACACTTCTACAAAATTCAACAGGTAATTCATTCAGAAACTTGTGGACGGAAAATCGATTTTTCTATTATCAGAGGCTTTATTGTCGTTCCCTTTGAATCACTGTTTCAATTAAAACTCTTTCCGACTTTTTGTGAAACTGCAGAACCCCAAAGTAATTGTCTATCTGTGTCGTGTGGTAAAAAGTTGGCTACTTTCTTGACTGTCTTACTCGTTAAAGCTCTTCGGTGAACAAGCGATGTGAAGTTTTCTTGTAGAAAGTACAATACTTGGGGATAATAAACAAAAGTGTGCGCACGTACTTTTGTGACCCAGTTGAAATTTTCTGTGATTTAAAAATAAATTATAATACAAATGAATAAACTCTAATAAATACTTATATGTATTAGGAAAGATTTTTTATTGGGCCGTGCATAAATTACGCAATGTTTTTCCCCTGAAATTTTGAATTACGTACCCCCGCTTGTTAGTGCGTGTAAGCATTGACCCCCCCCCCCCTCCCTTTTTTACGTAATTTTTGCTGACTATTTTTCCGTGAATTTATTCAGGGGTCATTCAATAAGTCCAAAAATAACGCAAGACGATTTTGGGGGAGGGGACGTTTGTAAAATTCTACTGTTTCTTATTAATTAACAAATAAGTTCAACTTTCAACCAAGTAGTTGAATTTTCAACCAAAAAAGTGAATTCTCAACCAAAATTGTGATAGCTGATATTTTACCCCAAGAAAATTTTTAATTTTGAATCAAAAACAGTTTAAACCAAAAAACACGAATTTTTTACAAAATAGTTCATGCCCTAACAACAACAGATGCATTTTTAACCAAATATTGCATTTTTAAACCTGAAAGATGAATTTCAAATGAAAAAGAAGAACTTTCAACAAGCCTTGAATTTTAACCAAGAAAGAATTGTCTGTCAATTTTTACTTGAAAAGGTAAAGATAAAAAGATGAATTATATAGCATGAAGATTAATTTTTTACCAAAAAAGAAGAAATCTCAACAACATACATGAATTTGTAACCAAATAGTTTAATTTTTAACTGAGAAGAATAATTTTCCATAAAAAAGATGAATTTTCCCCAAACTGCGTATGCGTAACTTTTCAACCGATTAGTTGAATTGATAAACTAAAAAATATCGATTTTTAACCAAAAATGAATTGGATACATTTTCATTTAAAAAGTATTTTTAATAAAGGAATCGTCATATCTACAAAACAGTTGAATTTTCTACTCGCAGATATAAGGGTTTAACTAAAACGTTAATTTTCAACTGAACAGTTAAATTTTCAACCACATAGTTAAATTTTAAGTTAAAAAATGAATTTTTAAGAAAGTAGTTCAACTTTCAACGAAAGAGTTTCATTTTCTACCTGAAAACATGAATTTGTAACAAATATGTAATACTTGAAATTTCTTCCCAAAAATATTTTAGTTCCAAATAACAAGAAGGTTCAATTTGATCAAGGAAGGTGAATGTCTAAACTAATACTCGACTCCCTAACCAAACGAGATTAATTTGTAATCAAACAGGTGCATTTTTAACCAAAAATTGTGACATTTATACCAATTAAGAGATGAATTTCAAATGAACAAAGACGAATTTCCAACAAGAGTGGAATTTTCTATTAAGAAGGATTTATTAGTAAAAAAAATCTTAACCAAAATATTACATTTTCAAGCCAAAGAGATAAGCTTTCTACGAAAGAGTTGAATTCTCAACCAAATGTTGTCTTTTAACCAAGAAGATTATTTTTGTACTAAGAAGGACGATTTTTCAACAAAGTCCAAACATTTTCAATCGAATGATTAAATTTTCACAAAATTGCGTACATTTTTTACTGAATTGTTGAATTTTCGAACAAGAAAAGAGGAACTTTGAAACAAAAATGAAATAATTAAATTTTCATTGCAGGAATCAATTTTTTATTTGAAAAAACGAAATTTTCACAAAACAGTTGAATTTTCAAGAAAAAAGGACGAATTTTCTACAAAGAATTTGAATTTCCAACAGAAAAGTTGATTTACAAACAAACAGTTGCATTTTCAATAGCATAGTTGCATTATCAGCAGAAAATTTATTTCCTAACAAAAAAAAAGACGAATTTCCAACCAAATACATAAATTTGTCACTAAGAGGATTAATGTTCTTTAAAAAAAATCGAATTTTTAACAAAATACAGGGATTTTCGATAATAGAAATGAATTTTCAACTAAAGTGATGAATTTTGAACTAAAAAAAAATTTTAACAAATTAGTTCAACTTTCAACCATATGGTTGAGTTTCTACCAAATTGTTTGATTTTCAAGTCGAATAGAAGACTTTTCAAGAAAATAGTTGAATTTCCAGCCAAAAAGGATGACTGTGATAATTAGAAAAAAATTTCGATAATGTATAGACTAAATAATAATAGTTTAAATAAACGTTAGGTTTTATTTTGATTGCTTTTGAGATATTAGGTTAAAAAGCTGGAAATTTTTCTTTGAAAATAAAGTGTTGGACTATGCAACATATTAGGTCATAAAGAAATTATGAAATTGTACGTTTTATAAAATGTTGGTTTGATTTTGAACGTCTACTTGTTTATTATTTTATTATTATTTCGCGATTATATGATTCATACAGTTAATATCAATACTAATATTAGTAGGTACTACTAATATTATTAAGCAAATTACATGTAGTACTATCAGAATCATCAATTAAGTAACATATCTTGTTTACATTTAAAGCACACGGTAATTATTTTTATTTGTTGAAAAAAAATTAATTGTGTCACGAATTAAAACAGATTTAAAAATATCTTACATAAAAAATTGGTTTGAACACGCCCCCCCACCCATGTAGCATAGAAAAATCGTTAAAATCCCCCTCCCCCTCACACACTCAAAAGACTTTATGTAATTTAGGCACGGCCTCTTTGAGCTTGTTGGGAAAGATTCATGTTTGAAATTGAATTTACTTACTATTTTAAAGTCAACAGTCGATATAAAATGAGCAAGCATGCATATGAAGAAAGAAGTTAAATAACACTACCTGTTTATAAATTGGCTTTATTCATCTCGACAGTAAACAAATCCTGTTTCGCTTTTGTTTACTGTTTCCGGTGCTCTCGCTTTTATTTGCCAATAATGAAAGTGTATTTGCCCAGAACTGCATACAAAAAACTTGGCAGGAGAAATTTTTTGATCTCATTGATATCGTCGGTTGTACTAAATAATTTATTATGCGTTAAATAATATCGCTCGTTCTTTTTCGCGGATCGTGCATTTTATATCGTCTACCTTTGCGAATTCGCGATCAATGTTCCTATTCGCAGATTAGATATGATAGTTCCCGTATCTAAATCATAAATTTAAAGCCTGACGAGATACCTATTGAGGTTTTCATTATTTTCTTTTTATTGATACAAATGTCTATAAATCCATAAATTCTGTAACAGCTATTTTGGGGGGGGGGGGGGAGGGGTGTAAAATTGTACGATCTGTTACATAGGGGGAGGGAGGATAAGTTTATAATGTTCCGCAATATTTTTAACAAATCAACCCTATTGAAAATCCATTGTTTTAAAATGAACCAGTGAAATCTCACTGGTTGAAATAGCCAGAAGCATGTCCCTGACAATCAGTGAGGTTTCACTGGTTCTCTCAGTAGTATTCCGTCACTTGTTTAATCACTGGTTCACCAGTGGTAATTCAAAATACTGATTCAACCAGTAACAATTTCACTGATTCAATTTAAGACAGCATGTATCGAGAATTATAGTTTAACATAAAAGTTCAGTCAATACAATAAAAGACTCACAGAAAAAACAGAAGAGAATTTTTGTTACGGGATATTTTCAAGTACTAGATAAAGTTGAATTTTTTCGCATCGAAACAAAACAAGATTCAGTAGAGTTGACATGGTAACCATTTCAAATGTGATGGGTAAATTTTAACACGTGAAGTTAATTTTTTTTTGCAGATAATGATTACTCTGAAATTTCTGTAAAGATTACATTTTGTTTTTTCTGTGCTGTAATAAAATCTTAAAGACTTCAATATCAGTATATTTAGATTAGTGTTTCGATTTTTCCCATCATTCTGCTGAAAAATATCCATAAAACGAAGTCTTATTTACAATTTCCAAAATTACTACTACCCCAAATTTATTCATCCTTTTTTATTTAGCTTTGGTTTTGGAAAATTTACTGAATATACCCCCAGTTTTGTCACCTGCTTTTCTAGATTTGACGACAAAGGAAACAAGAAGTAAACAAGATGTTATTTTGGATATTTTTTCGGAATAATCAAATTTCACAGATTCAGAATCAAAAACTCGTAATTTTGAAGATGTATAAATAAAAGATCTTAAATTTTAATGATTTTAAAGAGCAAAAGTCAAGAGTTTTCAATTATAAATTAAAAAATCTTCGATATTAAAGGTTTAGGATTCAATGTTCTATCATTTTAAAGTATTTAACTCGAATTTTTTTAATTTTGAAAAGATAGATATGAAGACTATTCAATTTTTGAGATTTATATTCTAAATGTATATAATTTTAAACGTTTTTTGGGAATCGTTCGGGTTTGAAGATGCATTAATTTGGAATTTTTATAGTTCATAATGATGATACTTTTAATATTTTTTAGAACATGAGTTAAATTATAAAGGTTTACAATTAAAAATTGTTTAATTTTAAATATGTATAAATCAAAATTCTTAAACGTAGATGATTTTGTGGATTAATAGTCAAGAGTTTTCAATTCTAAATCTTCCAAATTGAATAAATTTTCAATGTTAATCACCAAAACAGGAGAATTTTAAATTATAAAACCTAAAACTTTCATAATTTTTAATTGTAAGTTTTCAAAATTGAAAATTCTCCAATTATAAAGGTTTATTGTTTAAATTTCTACAATGTTAAAAATTTACAATTAAAAATTCTTGAATTTTAAAAATATAGATTTGAAGATTATTCAATGTTTAGGATTTATATTTTAAATGTATGTAATTTCGAACGTTTTTTTTTAGTTCAATTTTCAAGATTTGCAAAGGAAAATCTTTTAATTTTAACGATTTGGAATTGAAAATTATTCAACTTTTAAAGATTTACAATTAAAGCTTCATTATTCTGGAATATTTATAGTTTGAAATTATGTATTTTTGAAAGTTTCCTGGAATATTTAGTTCAATTTTGAAGATTCTGAAAATGCTTATAATTTTTTACACATATATAACATCTATGTTTCCTTACTTAAAAAAATAAATGATAATTTAGTTTATATTTATATATATAAATATAAATATATATATATATATATATATATATATATACAAATTTAGAAACGTACATTAGAAATAGATTTACTTTTATAATTAGGGTAGCTCACAGAAATGTGTGAAATTTGCACTTTGATTTAATTTTGTAAATAGAACATTAAAAACATTAAAACATTAAAAATCTTCTTCTTATTTCAGTATGAATCATTCAAAAAGTGTCACCGAATTCGATAACAAGGAAATCATACGATGCATATTTTTCAGCATTTTGTTTATTTACAAACAAGTAACATCCTTGTGCTTTTGTGAACTCTTACATAGAAATAAAATTAATGACTTTTTATTTTTTTTAGATTTTTTAAAGTGAATAATTGATATAATTGATAATGTTCACATTCTTCAACTTAATTCAAATGATTTTGTGTAAGAATGGATATTTCAACAATTTCTTTTATCAATAATTTCTCAATTTTGGTGTGCGATTTAGTATTTGGGGACATGATACCGAGGGAAAATATAAGCTATATTACAATTTACCATTTCGAAACAAAAGCAACTGAAGTTTTAAAAATTTAATGTAAACTGTTTTGATGTAAGTATTTATACCAGATTATTATTTTTTTTTAAATTTATTTAAGCGTGGTAATGGTAAAACAGACCGGACCTAAATTTAACAACTTTCTGGCAATGGCCCATAAACATTAAATGTCGAATAATTTTTATTATGAAGACATTCTAATTAATATAAAAATATATTAATTTAAAAATATTACAAGTTCGTTTTGTCAGTCAAACCTAGTTCGGAATAGCAATGTGCTTTAACTTAAAAGGTTAAAATCTTTGGAAATTTAAAAGCGCTTTCATTTTACTGCATGTCAGAGGTGCATTTTCTCTATTCAATTTGAAGCTTATGCTTTAAAAAATTCTTTTCTCGGCTGAGAATACCATACAACTGAAACTGGCATCCGTTTTCCAATACTCAATTTTCGAATCACTGAAGAATTTTTATGCTGAATTTTAATTTAAAAAAGACTGATAACTAATAAAATTACGTTCACGCTTTATGATGTGATTTTAGAAATAGTAATAATAATCACACTTAAATGTATAAACTTTCTTCTGTTCTGTGCATAATGATAATTCTTCTTTCTTATTTCTTAAAAGAATTTTTCTGTTAAATGAAATTTTGATTAGGAAAAAGGTTTTTATTTTTGATCGCCTAATATTACTCTTCTCGTTATTACTACGAAAAAAAATTGACGTTCATTATGTCTACAGTGTATGAATAGACTGCATCTTCCTGTTTGTTAATTATATTTAAACTTAGTCAGTAGTTTGAAATTAAATTGTCTCAATTTATAACTTAAAAAAATTATCAGTTTTTGTATAGAATTCCTGAAAATAAAATAAGAACCCAACGATCCAATTTGGACAACCAACACAAGATGCTCCTATTGTAATTCCTAAAAACAAAAAAAAATTGTTTCTGTGGACAAGAATACAAAAGAGGAGTTTTACTCATTTCAATCTTATAGTAATGTCGAAATTAAAAAAAAAATGTTTCTGATGCATTTTTATAAAAATAATTACAATCGTTCTATTAATAAGAGAACGTTGAAATTTGATGATTAAATGCAAGAAACCCGGAATCAATGAAACCTGTTGATTTGAAAAAGAAAATTGAACTTCCTTTTTGTATTGAGTTTTTACTAGAGAAATAAAGTGTGATATAGAAATTGAGATAAAATAAGGTGTCGAATGAACTCCATTTGTCGATTCGTAGTGGTTCTATTTCAATCTCCCTGGCATCCTTCGTCTTTTCTTCCGACGGTTTGATGTTTCAATTTCATTTGATATTAATTCTACTAATTTTAACGGAATTTGAAAATGGTGAACGAATAGAAAAATCTTCTACATCTATTATCAATTTACAAAATAGATTTTCAATAAAAAGTTTGTTCATTTAGGAGCCGTCCATAAACTATTTTTAGTTGAAAAGTCTAATATTATATTTTTGGTACGGAATTCATCTCTTTGGGTTAAAAATTCTACTATTCCATTGAAATTTAATTATTTCATTAATAAATGCCACTATCCTGTTAAAGAGTTATCTTTTTTGGTCAAAAATTCAACAGCATAGTTGAAAGTTCAGCTACGTTTTTTAAAATTCCTTTTTTTAAAGATACACCTCTTTGGTCAAAAATAAATTTTTTATTGAATATCCGTTTTTTGTTGTTGAAAAATAATAATTTCATCTGAAAATGTAACTTTCCCATTTTTGGTTAGAAATTTATACTTTATGAGTTAAAAATTCAATTATTTGATTATAAAAACTATCAAATTAATATTTTTGGGTCGAAAAATGAAACTGTTTTGTAGATAATTTGTCTTTTTTACTTCAAAATTCAACAATTTTGTTGAAAATGGATTATTTTGTATTGAAGATTCGTCTTTTCTTGTGAAACGTTAATTTTCTTGATGAAAAATTGATGTTCATCGTTGATAATTGAACTACTTGGTTGAACATTTATTTTCTTTGGATGAAAATTAAACTGCTTGGTTCAAAGTTGAACTACTTTCTAAAAAATTAATATTTTTAGATCCACCTGTTTGGTTGAAAATTCAACAATTTTGTTGAAAATTCATATTGGTTGAAAATTTAACTGCTGTGTAGATAATTCGTCTTTTTAATTTAAAAATTGAACAATTTTTTTGAGAATTGATGTTTTTGTGTTTATAAAGATTATAATGAAATAGAACAATATACAAAAGAACGTACAACATTCGTCTGAATAATAGACTAAGTTATACTTTTCTGTAATTTGTTTGTAATTTATTGAATTTATCCGTAGATTCTTGTGAAAATAGCTTTAATTTTTGGTACTTTTTTACAAAAGTATTTTCACCAGAAATTGTTAAAATATCAATCGAAATATGTATAATTCAACAGTTTGATTCGAATGAGAGAGAAGCGATATTGTGACATATTTTTGATAATTTCGTGCACTTGAGGATTGTCACTTTCAATTCACTGTTAACTCAATGTCAATTCAATCAAAATTGTCAACTTTGAACCTCAAATTTTTTAAATGTAAGCAAGATTGAACAAGAGAAAACTTATTCTTGTAAAACTCATTTGGCAAATTAAAATGAATTCTTATTATTTAAAGCTTCAATTCTTTAATAAACTACTCAGACAGATACAATAATAATAGTCAATAAGATTTAAAAACTTAATTTCGTACACGAAAATGATTATTTCTCATCAGTTTTCAGTTTTTATTAATTTTTTATTCTAAAAGATTGCCTGCAAATTACTCAATGACTGAACATTGATAAATAAGTTTAATTATTAAATATAAATGCGTTCACTTCGTTTTGTAACATTTCAAAAAGAAATTCAATAAATTTAATTATACCACGCCCACTTCCCATCAGACTTTTTATCTCTAAAATCATCAAAATTTAGGAAATTTTAAATTATACATTTTTAAAATTAAAGAGTTTTCAATTTCAACTCTTGAAAATCATATGTTTGATTCGCGAATGTTCAAAATGAAGTTTTAATATTAAAAATTTACAATTAAAAATTATGAAAGTTTTAAGTTGTACAATATAATATTCTATAAGTTTGATGACTTGTATTCAAAATTTCTTCACTTTGGAAGATTGAGATTTGAAAACTTGATTCTTGATCTCTAAAATCATCAAAACTTAAGAATTCTTACTTATACATCTTTATAATTCTAGCGTTTTTAATTGTAATTCTTAAGAACTTTAGAAGCTTGAATTGTAAATGTTTCAGACTGGAGATTTTTTAATTGACAATCTTAAAAATTGAACTATTAAAAAAAAATCAAAATTGCGCATTGTTTTTAATTATACGCATTTAAAATTGAAGGATCATTAATTGGAAATCTTTGAAATAGACCTTTTTCAAAAAGATGTTCAAAATTGTATGATTTCCGACTATAAACATTCAAAATTAAACAAATCGACAAATTGTCCATTGTAAATATCTTTAAAATCGTATGGAAACCAATGTAGCTGTTTCAATACTTGTTAAATTCAAATTTATTCATAAAAAAAGGATCTTTCTCCTCTCACTCCACTGTGATTCCTATTTCAATACTTGTTTTACTTTATGATTATCAATTATATTTAGATATTCTTTAACTTTTGATTTAATTTTTTAATTATTTTTCTAAATCTTTTTTCGGATATGAGGACAAATTGTGGTAAACTATTAGGATAGGCTATATTCGAAAAAAATTAGATGTCACTCTTAGCCACAACAGTGGGGTTGCAAATTTTCAAAATCTGGAAAATTAACAACTTTTTTAAATCTTTGAATATTAAATTTTTTCTATGGTTTCTGTTTGAATGAAAAAAGCGCACCACTATTTTTCAGATCAGATGAAAATATTTTAACTCAATCACTAAAAAATACTTCAAAGATGCAAAATTAGCATCATTAAAAGTTGTAAATTTTTTTTGTGATATAGAAGAGTAAGAATGAATTTCTCTAAACGAAATGAGAATAAATTATAGGGAAGACATTTCTTTTTAGTTTGAAATAGGTGGTCTAATAACCAAATCCAAAAAAATGTAATTGTTTTTGTGGATATTTCAAAAAATTCTAACATGATCAATAATTATTTTGTCTAAAATATGATTTCATATCATTATTTGGCATCGAAAATTGTGCATATAGAAAAGTTATTTTTCTTGGTAGAGTATTTTTTATAGCGAAACAAACAGATTAATTAAAGTTACGTAACAATGGAGTGGGGGGGGGTAATCATGACCTATTGTTACCCCACTTTTACATGGGGGGAGGGCAAGTCATAAAATCTTTAAAATGACGTTACATAATATGTGGAGCAAGCGAAAAAAACATGATAAATCCATTTTTTGGACAAAATTAGTTATGCATGCTTTTAGCATTTTTAGGACTCGAAGAATCTGAATATTGATCCTTGGTTTACAAAAAGTTCCTTCGAATTAAAATTGCGCTATAAAAATGTTGTAACCTTCAATATATATAAATTAAAATCTGGATATTTTGTACTGAGCACTCAGAGAAGTTTCTTCTTGTATCGAAAGGATCTATCTTGACACAAATGAAATTCACTTTTAACTCTAATGTTAAGAGGACTTTCATTTGTCTTGACAGGAATTATTCCGCAGCAAAAATTATCCTTATGCGACAAGCTTCACCTAAGCTTCCAGCCAATTAATTCTATTTGTGTAAAAGAAATATTCACTTGGTTCAAAACAAAAAAGACCAGAGTACGATGCTTGTGTTTCAAGACGACTTTTGCCCTGAGTGAAGTATTCAATATGTTATAAAAACTGCATATATTCAAGCTAATAGATTCAATAATTTGATAATATTGAAGAACCGACTAGATTGTTTTTCTCTATATGATCCTATTTGAATTTTCATTGTATCCCTGATCTTTTTGAGATACAGCATTTGCCTAATAATTAGGGAATCATCTCGAATAGGTTTATCATGTTTTATTTGCCTTCCCCTCATATATGGACGACCCTTATGAGCTATTCAGAAGTACAGCCAAAATGATCAACTCTGAACTCTTTTTTGGTCCAGTATTTGGATGGTGCTTCCCCATTAATTATTTTAATGATGTTAAACTAGTTGTCTGAAAATCAATTTGAAAATGTAAAGTGAACACGTACACATGGTGACTGGCACGTCGATGAAGATGTCGCAGCTGGGAGGAGGTAAGGACCGGCATGCACACTGATCTCGATCGATTCCTGACGATCCTGATGCTTGGCATGTTGCTGCTGCTATCCTCATCGCTTTCGTGATCACTCTGGGGACTAATATTTCCGCCGCTTCCTCGTCTGGCTTTTCGTAGTTGCTTATCCACGGTCAGGTTATAGGACGAGGCAGAGAATGAGGGTGGAATGGAAATTGAGGGTGGATTTGAGGAGTTGGAGGAGCCTGAATTCGAGGACAATCCTCGCAGTCGTGAGACCAATTTCATGTCTAAGCACAACATTTCTTTCCAAACTCGACTTCCTATCGCTCTCTATCGATTCGAGAGCATTGTACTTCCGGTCAATTTTTTCCACATTCTCCTTGGCTTCCTCTCCTTACATCTCTTTTATTTCTTTGTTTTGTTTTCTTTATAACCTTTCAACTACAGACAACGTCTTTGCCTTTCAAACCGGAAATCGTGAATCACTCAGTAGCTCTTTTCATTTTATGTATCGAACGTTTCTCTGAATCAACGATTTTATTGCTCCTGAATACGTGCACCAAGCTAAGACATACCCAAAAGATAGAAAAGTTAGATGATTTATTAGTTCCTATGAAATGCAACTTTAATTTAAGATATCGCCCCATATTTTTGAAAGTGATAACATCCTTCCGGGATTCTTGCCTTTCTGCAGCGGTTAATTACTTGAAAATAAAGGGTGCGCCAAGTGAGGCGCTTCTCCCCTAACTAATTTGTAATCGCCCTTCAGTTAATTTCCAATTTACTCATTTTAAAAGCAGTCAATTCGAAAGACTAATTTCTCGATAACAAATTATAAAGTGCAGAAAGAAAATCAGGGTGACCAGTGACCGTGGTGAACTTCTTTTGAGAGTCCTTTTAAATCTTAGTTGAAGAACTTGTTTATTAGGGTGAACAAGTGAGACAACATTTTCCTCCAGGAGTAAATATTTGGAAGAAATATAGAATGAAAATTTGAAAGCTCCTGGTTAATACCTGTTGTGAAAATTTTATTTTGACCAGAAGACAAATACGCGCGCGATTAATTTTGTTGCCTCGCGCAATTTTTAAGTTAAAATAAAATATTATTATTTTATTATAATATTTTTTTATTTATTAGTATCTATTATCTAAAATAGCAGAAAAGAAAAACAGGGGCAAGATTTTTGATATTTGATAAAAAATGATATCTTAACTTTAAAATTAATATATAATATTTTTGTAAAATATACAGAAAATATATTTTACTTCAAAAATATAAATTTCCAACGAAAAACACAAACATAAGCTAAAGTTGTTCATAATTGTGAGTATAATTTTTGAAGTTGAACGATTTTTATTTAAAATAGCATTATTGTTCCAATATTGTAAATTTTATTAACAATTGCAATTTTAGACGTAAAACACTAACATAACATAACAAAAAATTGTTTGAGATTGTCGTTCTTCTTTCAAAAATTTTTGGTGAAAAATATTAACATAATCATAATCTAAAAGTGCAAAGTTTCTTTCAAATCTATAGATTTGAAACAGAATCGGTGCTACCAGAAATCGTTACTTATAATAACAAATAATTGGATTTCAACGAGGATAAACAATTTCCAAAAAATTCTAGGTTCTGTTCGCGATTTTCCCTGGAAATTATTGGATTTCAAAGAAGATAAACTATTTTTAAACATTTTGAGGTCATATTTACATTTTTCACCGAAAATCAGTATATGTGCTAATTATTTCCTTCTCATTGGTTTTATCAAGGAAAAATATTAGCTTTAAAAAAATATTTACAATATTAAAGAATTTTTTGTTATGTCATATGTTAGTGTTTTCGTCTAAAATTTCTATTGATTCTCAAACATCGGTAGATTTCAAAGAATATTTACGCAAACATAACCTAAACTTACTTAAAAATTGTTTATCTTCTTCGAAATCAAATGTTTGTTTATTAAAAGTGCCGATTTCTGGTATAAAATGCCAACAAAACTTAAAAGTGTACAATTAATCTCATGACTTTTTTTATTAAAAAAACCAATCTTGAATGAAAGACAATAATAAAATATAACAAAAAAAAGGATTAAGATGTAAATATTCCTTTGAACCTATACCTTTTTGTTTAAAATAACCAATTTCCAGGGAAAATTTTTCAACGCGATTTTAAATTGTTCAAGTCATTGCGGATTTAAGCCTAATGATTTTTTATGAAATACCGATTTCAGGTTTATTATTATTATTATTATTATTATTATACCATTAAGCCATTTCCACGGGTTAAACACACCAACATAAAAAATAACCTAAAGTTGTTAAAAAATTGTAAATATTATTCGACATCTAATAATTTTGTATTAAAAATACCAATAATTTCCGACCAAAAACACTAGCATAACAGAAAATTTAGAATTACAAATTTTCTTCAAAAGCTAATAATTTTTGTCTCAAATAACCAATTTCCCGTGTAAAGCATTAGCATAACCTCAATTTTGTTAAATTGTGAATCTTGATGATTTTTTTTTTAATACTAACTTCCGATGGAAAAAACTAACATAACCTAGGATTGTAACAGTTTCAAATCATCTGCAAAATGTTATCATTTTATATTATAATTCTTTAAAGAAAACACCGATTTCCAGATTCAATTTTCAGATTTTTTAATTTAGGATATAATACAAATTCAAGGAATAAAAAGTTAACTAGGCTTTCAATAACGATGATTGCGAGGTTTTTAGGACATACCACTTTTTTTGATATATTTTTGTGATCACCTTGAAAATAGTTTTCTAATTAAAAGCATTAACCATAAACGGATATTACGTTTCTGTATCACTGAAAACCCCCTTCAGGCTCGTTTCGCAAATTTAGTTACTGAAAGTGTAAAACCTATTTAAAAGTTTTAATTATACCCCTAGCAACGGTCTTGTTTGAAGAGTAACTGAAAAAAACGTAGTAAATCCATTCTTTACAAAAACTAGGATGTTTGTAATATCATAAATTAAATTATTATCAAACTTAAGTTGACAAAAACAAATCTTTTCTTCTCGGTTTCCACGTCTATCTATAAAAAAATTAATTAAAAAAATAATAATTTTCGACTACAGATTCATGTCAATAAGCTAAACTTCTTAAACATATAACCATTGTTTAAAATTCATCAATATTTATCAATATATTTCTCTTATGATATACAATTTTTCGACACTTTTCAATTTTATTTTTCCAATTGAAAATATAATAATCATGCACAAAATTATCCTCTGTTTCCGTATGAAAACAAAAAATAGAAAATTTATATTATTTACAATATCATTCAAATACTCTTGCTTGAACATTGCTATGTTTGTTTGTAAATTCATTTTTTTGGTTGAAAATTATTATTTTTAACTGAAAATTTAACTTCTCCCTTTTTGATTGTAAAATCTTTTTTAGTTAAAAACTCAAATATTTGGTTGAAAATACATGTATTTTGACAACAATTTTTTTTTTTATAGAAAATTATTCTTTTTGCTTGGAAATTGATATTTTTTATTGAAAATTGATTTTTTTTTCATCTGAGAATGTTAATATCATCTTTTTGGTCGTAAATTCATTGTTTTTAGATCAAAATTCCATTATTTGTGAATTAATCTTCTTGCTTGAAAAATCATCTTTTTGGTTGAAAATTCGTTTCATTTTTAAAAATAGTTTTTTTCTGAAAATTTAATTGTTGCATTCATGATTGTAAATTAATCTTTTTTAGTTAAAAATTCAACTGTTTTGTCGAAATTTAATGTATTTTATTAAAAATTGGTTATTTTAGTTCAAAATTGATCTACTTTGTTAAATGTCTACTATTTTGTTTAAAATTCTTTTTTTTTTTGTTAAAAACTTAATTTTTCAAATTAAAAATATAATTATTAAATTTTTTGTTGCAAATTTTTCTTTTGTAGTTAAACGTCTGACAATTTGTTTCAAAATTTATCTTATTTAGTTGAAAATTCAACTACTTGGTTGAAATTTATTGCATTTTGCTGCAGATTCGTCTTCTTCGAGATAAAATTTATCTTCTTGATTGAAAATTTATTTTTTAATTAAAAATTGAACTACTTTGTTAACAATTTGTGTCTTGTAAAAAATTAGTCTTCTTGCTTGAAAATTCTTCTTTTGGGTTGAAAACTCGTTTTACTTTTGGTTGAAAATTATGATTTTTAACTGAAAATTTAACTATTCCCTTTTTCATTGTAAATTTATCATTTTTGGTTGAAAATTCAAACATTTGGTTCAAAATAATTGTATTTTACTATGAATTTGTCTTTTTGGTAGAAAATTAATCTTTTTACTTGAAAATTCATCTTTATGTTTGAAAATTCGTTTCATTTCCGGCTGACAATTATTTTCTTGAACTGGAAATTTAACTGTCGCATTTTAGGTTGTGAATTAATATTCTCTTTGTACTGGAACATACTATTGCAAAACATTTAAATTCTATTTTTTGAATGAAAAATGTAATAATTATGTGACAAATTATGTTCTGTTGTATCTTAACAAGATATTCTAGATTTACATAATTATAACATGGATAATCTACAATATATCGTTAAATATTAAGAAATTATCGAAAGTGAATTTTTCACATTTTGTTCGCTTACTCCTCATTCAATCATTGCTCTTATTGAACATTTTTTTCCTGTAGTTAATTTCCAATTTAGTTAGTTTTAATGCCCTCAATTTGGAAAACAAATTTCTCGATGCAAAATTAACAAGTACGGAAAGAAAATCAGGGTCACCAGAGACCGTGGTAAATTTATATTCCCTTTTAAGAATCTTGCTAATTCTTCTATCCAACAAATGTGACCACATCAAATAAAAATAGAAGTAAGGTTGGTTTTGATAGCGCAGCTATTCTTCATTCTTTATTGAAAACTTTTAATTACTTGAGATGGAGAAAATAAAAAAATTACGGATATCGAGAAACTCAGAACGAGCTAAAGTTTAGAGTGAAACATTTGTGGGTTTTCTGAATTACATTTCCTGTCTCGGGGGATGAAGAAGAATAAAAGCGAATTGAAGTACTGTAAAGAAACAAGTTGGATCCGCTGTTCGTTCCTGGATTTAGGGGATTTCCGGGTACGGTGATACTCAAATAGAAAGCTCTTTGAATCCCAATAAAATTCACTGGTCCGCCTGTATTTCGCTGCAAATACAATTTTTCAGTATGAAGGAAAAGCCAAACAAAAGGAAACTAGCAATTCTAGTCTTGAAGTTTCATATTTGCTACAGTTTCTGACTGTTTCAACAAATATTTATTTAGATTAAGTTTTTCTCGACTACTCAATTTTCCTTCCTTCAATTTTCGTTCCTTCAATTTAGAAAAGCTTGTTGCAGTTATTTACATTTCTATTGAAAAATATACCTTTATTGATGAAAAAAAAAATATTTAGAGGGTGGCCTGCAGGTCAGAGAAGAACTGGAAATTAGGGAAACGTCAGTTTTAGTCACTTTTTAGAGATAGTCATTTCTGAATTTTCTTGAATCCGTTTTAAATATTTGCGAATATTTTAAAAGATTTCTAAAATTTTAACGTAAACAGACTTCAATAATTTGAAGCCCTTCGAATTCCGGATATTTTCGGATATTTAAAAATATTCCGAAGAATTTTCAGTAAATTTAAATAATTTAAAGGGATTTTGAGATATTTTTTCAGACATCCAAGGAGTTTTCAAGAAATTATAAAGTTTCAAGGGTTTATAAAATATTTCAAAGGATGTGAAATATTTTAAGATATTTTAAGTCATTTCAAGGTATTATCAAGAGATTAAAATTTTCTTACGAATTTTCCTAAGATTTGAATGATTTTAAGGTATTTAAAAATGGCATGGAGTTTTCAAAAATTTACTAGAATTTCGCATGATATTGAATATTTTTATAGGCTCTATCCCGATAAGGTTTGAGGATATTTCAAAATATTCCAAGATATTTGATCAGATTTCTAAGTATATCAATGATTTTAAGGGATCTAATTTTTTTTAGATTTGAGAGTGTTTTAAATAAATGCTAGGAAATTTTCGACGCTTTAAAAAGTTTCAAGGGATTTCAAAAAAATGCATAGGATTATAAATATTTTTGGTTATTTTTAAAGATTCCAAAGAATTTTCAAGAGCTTCGAAAATTTTAAAGGGATTGCAAAATATTTCAAAGGATTTGAAGTATTTTCAGGTATTTTAGAAGATCCCAAGGCGTTCTCAAGAGATTAAACAATTCTACAGAATTTCCAAAGATTTAAGTGATTTTAAGTCATTTAAAAAAATTTTCAGGGTGTAGAATCGAAAATAATTTTGGAACATATCAGATATTTTTATAGGATCTATGAGGTTTTAGGGTCTTTTGAAAGATGCCAAGGGATTTTATCAGATTTCTGATAATTTCAATGATCTTCAGGGATTTTAGAATATCTGAAGGTATTTTCATAAATTTTACACTATTTTCGGATATATCATGAGATTTGATGTAATTTCACGGAATTTTATAATATTTCAATGGATTTTGAATCATTTAATCACAGGAATTGTGGGATTACGTAAGATTTCAAATATTTTCAAATATTTCAAGGTATTTACAAAAATCTTATAGAAATTTGAAGATTTTAGGATATTTTAAAAGATTTCAAGGAATTTTCAATTAATTTCCATGATTTGAAGAGATTTCAAAGAATGCGAAAAATTTGAGTTTTTTTTTTAATTTCAATGAATTTTCAAGAACTTTGAAAAATTTCAAAGGAATTTCAAAAGATTTTACAAGATTTTTTAATATTTTGGTCTATTCTTAATAGATTTCAAGTAATTGAAGTGAATTTAAATTTTTTTAAGATCAAATTATTTTAAAAAATTTCAAGTATTTTTAGTGCATTAAAAAATCTCAAGGAGTTTTTTATTTTATTGTATTGAAAAAAATTCCAATTTATTGAATAAACAGAGTTATTGAATTAAAAATGTGTGCATTTGAATTTGAAATTGTTTTATTCCACTTAATTTTCAAGTATTAAATCTATAAGTATTAATGGTTAGGAAGAATCAAAAATTAGTCAGAAAAATTCAGGGAAAAGTCAGGGAATTTTTAAAATTATGTTTTACGGCCTATCTGTATTTAGTATAATTCCATTTATATAGAACTGGGAAAGCTTTTTACACACTTTCTAAAAATATACGTTTTCAAATTTTCCGTTTTATTTATAGAACGCAGTTTTTTAAATTATTACTATTTGACTGTTCTTTCAGAATTGCAAATTTTTCAATTTAGCGAAGTCATAACAGGGGAATATTGTGCTATAAAAGTGTAGTGAAAATTCTTGGTTTTTCATCAAGCTTCAGTAAAAACATTCATGAAAGAAGTATGTCGAAGACATTATGTTTTAATTGAGTTTTCTTCAAATATTGTTAAAAGTTTAATTGCGTTATGCTTTCACATAAAGCATATTTTTCCATTAAATTTTCCGTGAGATTTTTCCATTATTATCATATAAATGTTTGTGAAACCAGCTTTCTAGGGTTTCTCTATGAAGTTTGTATACCTATTTCTATGGTTTGAATATTGCTGATTCTTAGTGAAATGAAACGACGCTGAAACTTGACCCCGTTTGGTCTGCTTCAATATTGTTTCAGTATATTCTTTCCATCTGAATTGCCTGGCATAAATCATATCATTGTATTTTTATAGAAATAAGAGAATATTTTTAAACATTGTTTTTAAATTTTATTTCCTTGATCGCAATAAATAATTTTTGTAGTTTTTTGTAACTTTCGAAAAATGGTTTCGTATGTTTATCTTTTTTGGATCAAGGTAAATTGAGCTTATGCAATTATAAAGACGAAAACTGTAGAAGATTATAGTAGCCAATAGCCTGGTTCGTTTTCCAACTTTTTTTCTGGTCGAATTTCAATAGCTCGCAAAAATTGCCTATTTATGCCACCTTTTCACTTGCAAAACTTCTTTTCGATCACACAGTATCATCTGTTCGTTCTTTGTATTTTAAAAATCAAAATTTTCAACAAAACAAATTTTCCTATTGGTTTGATGAGTATGGCAAATTTTGTCCATATAGATTTTATCACTAGTGAACACTAATAAACTCTTGGATAGCTAACAACAATTTTTAATCTATTAAAAATTTTCGAAAATATGCAAAAAAACACATTCTTTTGCATTGAGTTAAATGCATAATTGTCTGAAAAATGTTGGATATATCGAACTTAAAATTTTTTTAGCTTGAATAAAATAAACATGCTTTAATTTTCCATGCATGGAAAAAAATTGTTACGTCTCTAAAGTGTTCCAAAATCTAAAAAAGGTAAAATTAATAATTTTGGAACGCAAAATAGCAAAAATGTTATATTCTATCTTTTTATTACTGTTTACTAGCAAAAACTTGCATACAAAAAATTTCCAATAATTTTTTTAATGATAGACATTTCTTTTGATAACATAAAACGAACAGAACACATTCTCTGATCGGAAAACCATTTTGCAGGTGGAAAGGTGGCATGGGTGGGTAACATTTGTGGGGTATTCAAATTCGATTAGAGGAGGGTTAAAAAACGATCCTTTGTAGCAGCCAACTGGTAGTTTTTAAAATTGCATTTTTAACTTATTCATTATTTTTATGATGATGCCTTTTTCTTATCAAATTATATTGAATGAATTGTCCTATGAAAATCAACAAATTTGTGTCAGGTAATATTAAATATATAATAATAAGAATATAATTACTCAAAAACTAGGTGTCTTTATATTTTTGAGCGGCATTGAAATTACAGAGTGTACGGAAATGAATATTAAAAGTGTTTTGCTTTTTTATTATTCTCAGTTTGGTTAATCACGAAACAAAAATGAAAAAGTATTTACTGAGGTCAATCAAGATACTATAAGTTATACTCTTTGCAATTCTTATTTATATTTTGAAATCTTTAAAGTATTTGATATCTTGAAATCCGTTGTTGCAGTTCAACCCGTAAATTAGTATTTATCTGAAATTGAAAATATATACTTTTCTAAATCA
This sequence comes from Andricus quercusramuli, assembly GCA_932178445.1. Lineage (NCBI taxonomy): Eukaryota > Metazoa > Arthropoda > Insecta > Hymenoptera > Cynipidae > Andricus > Andricus quercusramuli. The sequence continues at coordinate 693,734 of CAKNXH010001294.1, read as the reverse complement.
AAGAGAGAAAGATTTACGTTTTGAAATTTAAATATAATAACTATAATTATGATTTATTACAGGAGATTTTGGAAGAGATATGTATCCCTAATTCTCAATTTAAACAGGAATTTTTTGAAAAGAATAATAATACAGAGTAATTTCAGAGAATTTTTCAGGAACTTTGAAAAATAATTCTATTTCTTACTTGGAAAAGAAAAATTCCGAAAATAATGATAATTTTGACTCATTCAGAATTTGAAAAGGGAATTTTCTAAAAGAATTATCAAAATATGAACTTTGAACAGGGAATTTTTGACAAAAACGATCATTTTGAGTAATTTCAGGGAATTTTCCAACAGTTTTACAAAATAATAATAGTTCTGGCTTGAAAATGAAAATTTTCGAGACGAATGATAATTTTGACTCATTCTGAATTTGGAAAGGGAATTTTCTAAAAGAATTACATATTACAGTTCTAACTTTGAACTGTACAATTCTGGCATGTAACAGGAAAATTTCCACAAGAATTAAAAACTGAGAAAGGACTCTGATTAGGAAATGAACAAGATATATCAATCACACCGAAAATCGTACCTCACGAAAAAAAAATCACATGATGATACAGAAAAGATTTGCTGCTGAGGTCTCGATGGCGTAATTGGTTAACGCTCCACTCATGTATTTTTTCCGTTTATTTTCCCGTTCCCGTTTCAAATCCGGGCTGTGACAGATTTTTTTTGTTGTCAAAAAATTATTTATCCAAAGTAATCTTTTAACATCGAAATATTATTTAAAAATTTAAAAACGCGGACGCTAACATCTTTAAATAGTAATAAAATCTTCCAAAAGCACAAGAAAAGCTGGATATAAAATTGGGCAAATGTCCAGCTGCAATTAAAAGGCAAGAACCCCATATAAGGACGATCATCTTTTTCTATTACCGGTACCTTGAAGAAAACTCGTTGTCAGTAGAAAAGGCGTTCTGGGCGTGATTGGTTAGGCCGAGCACGACTTGAAGCTACCCCATTGGCATTCCATCCCATACCAAGTAGACGCAGCTTCAGACGATTAGGAATGTACGCTTCTGGTCACGTTCGTTTACCCCGACTGTCAGTTACCCCTTATAAATCAAACTTCCTTCCAAAGAAATCACACTATTTCTCTGTCTCTGATTAATCACAGCTCATTCTCTTTCAAACTTCACTCGGGATAAGCTGAACATCATCCCGTCATTATCACCCAAAATTCCTCTCGATTCTGGGGCTTCAAAAGAGGCAAGAAACCAGATAAAGAGTTGGTTCCAGTGATGGGAAGTAATTATTAATGGCATTATTAATGGGAAGTTTTAACCAGTCACTTTGTTTAGTAACGATAGGCGTAAAGAAGTTATAATTGTAAATAATTAACGAATTGGTGACTAGTTGCATTTTTTTCAGTAACAGGAACTGAAGTGTGTCAGTACAGAACTAGATAACCATCAAAATGGGAATTTTTTCAGGAGAGCTAAAAAGCATTATTTGAAATCGAAATCACTATTTGAATATGAAACAAAAGTCTAATCCCAAACTGAAGTGTTGCTGAATTGAGGCCAAAAAAGTTTGATTAAAAGAAGTCCAGATTTGAGAAAATCTGTGTGCAAGTTGAAAACCTCAAAGTCACACTAACTACAAATTCGAGCATTCTTGGCTGCGGATTGCGATAACAAATTCAAATTTTAGTTTAAATGAAAAATAAGAACATGCTTCCGATATATTAAGTATCTGAAGAATTAAAATTCCATGGGTTATAAAAATTGGATTCGGATAGTGAATAAAAATCGAATTTTCCATTTTGTACAAAAAAAATAAAATTGCTTTCAATATATCGGGATGCAGAATGAGAATAAAAAAGGTTTGATAAGAAAAAAAAAATCCTGTCACGAGAAAATTAAAATTGAAGATCGCTATATCACAGAATGATATTAATTTTTTGCTAAAAATTACAAAAAAAATATTGTATAAAAAAATTAGATTTCGGAAAAATTCTTTTACCACAATTTCTATTTCACTTATCAAGAATTTTTTTATAATGACCCCGTTTTCAATAAAAGTCTTTGTTATCGAGTTTTGTACTCCCACACTTCAACTATAAAAGTTATTACTTTTTTAGTTACTTTCGAAATATAGTTCACAAGTCGCTTTTTTATGACAATCAATTTTATTGCTTTCGCAACTATTTGTTTTTTTTTTTATTCTTATAAGAATTCCAGGTGAATTTTAACGAATTCAGGAAACGTTAAAAAAATATTTTTGAAAAACTTGATTATTAACTAAAATTCGAGTGAATTTAGAAGAATTTGAGGGCAGTAAGACAAATTCGTCGCAACTCATACAAAATTGAAGCTGAATTTTGTAAAAATTCAAGTATATTTTTGAAAAATCCAAATTGATGATTTCTGACCCATGATTTCTGTAAAATTTGAGTGAATTTAGAAGAATTCAAGGGAATTCAAGAGAATTCAATAAAATGCTTACGAATTCAAGGTGAGCTTGGAAAACTTCGCAGGGTGAATTTCATATGAATTAAAATGAGTTGAAAAAATCAAAAATACTCCACTGATATTAGTAATTTGAAATGAATTTAGCAGAATTCATGGGAATTCAGAGGAATTAGACGAAATTCATAAAAATTTGCAAGAATATAATTAATTTTCTTTTCAATTACCATTGAAATGAGTGAAACGAAAGTGAACCGAAGTTAGGGCAAACTCAACGGAATTTAAGTGAATTAATTTTTTTTTAAATCAACGATTTCAATCAAATTCAAGTACATTTAGAGAAATTTGAGGAAAATGAAGAGAATTCCCTGAAATTTATAAAACATTTGAGGTCAATTTTCAAACAATTTAAGAAAAGTGAAAAAAATACAAAAATGTTGAAAACATTTTTAAAAATGCCATGAATCAGTAGCATTGAGTGAAATTAGAATAAATCAAGTAAATTGAAAAAAATAAAAAAAATTTGTTTTGAAAATTTCGAAGTATTCAGGGTGAATTCCTAAGAATTCAAACAAACTCAAAAGAGTTCGAATTACTTGAAAAAAATTCAAAAAACCTCAAATATTCCATTGATTTTAGTAAAACTTAAGTGAATTTAGACAAATTTAATGGAATTCAAGGGAACTCGATGTAATTTATGCGAAATGAAGACAAAATTTTAAAAATCAAGTGAATGGAACAACATTTTTTAAATCCTTGGGTTCTCTGTTTTTATTTATTGGAAGATGTGAATAACATGAATTTATCTTAAACAAGTGATTTGGGGGAAAGAGTGACTAAAAATGTCTTAAGTTACTGTGTATACTACCCTGAAGTCTTTCAATCTCACCTTGAATTCTTGGGCATTTTATTAAATTCTTTTGAATTCCCTTGAATTCTTCTCAATTCCTGCTAAATCTAATTATTTCAATGCATTTTTTTAATATTTCGTATTTTTGAATTTTTATGAATCACATAGAATTCTTGTTAGTTGAAAAAAATAGGTGCACTTAAATTCTGTTGAATTCGCCCTGAATTTCGTTTATCCCCATTTTAATGAATTCGATTAAAATTTTTAAAATTTTCTTCTATCATATTCATTCAAAATTCTTATGAATTTCATCAACGTTTTTCGAATTTCCTTGGATTCTTCTAAATTTACTTCAATTTTACTACAATCAGTTGAATATTTTGGATTTTTTTCAACTCATTTAAATGAATTTGCAATTTTTCTGAATTCTTATTGATTTATCCTGAATTCTATAAAGATGTTTGAATTGTTTGGAATTCTTGTGATTTTTCTAAAACTCGCTGAATTATTTTGAAATCGCTTGAATTCTTCTAAATTCGTTAACATCTACTCACTTTGAATAATTAGGCGTTCCATTAAATTCTTTTGAATTTTCTTAAATGCTTCTCAGTGCATTCAAAATTTAATGAGTTCAATGTTAATGAGTTCAAAATATTCAAATATTTTTGTATTTTTTCAACAATTTACTTGATTTTTTAAGTCACCTTGAATTTTTATGAATTTCATTGGTTCACTCGACTTTTAGTTATTTGGTTGGTTAAATAAATGTATGTCAGACTTGAATACATATAAATATGAGCGTTCATTATTTTCCTTAGTATAAGTACCTAAAAGAGTAACGATAGTTATTTTTTTGCAAAAGAAACTAAGAAAAAGTAACATTTTGAAACAATAATGATAACTAGTTACTTTTTTGATAAAGCGGTGAAGATAATTAGTTCCTTTGAAAAACTAAGTAACCCTTCACTGGTTAATTCTATCAAAAGCTGAAACCGATTCAATTTCTTCTTTAGTCACTTATCCGAGAGGGTCTTCACCGATCAATCAATGGGATTTGCACGCCACTCAATACGAATTAGCGACAGGACCCGACAAAAACTATATTATCATTTGTAAATCCTCACTCTCATTATCTTCTATAATCAACCCTTAAGGTTATTTCTGTCCTATCAGATACCGATTAATGACCCACTCTCTCCCTTTTCTGATTTCCGCGCGCGATTTGAATCACAAGTCCTCGTTTCCTCGAGAATTCAAATTGGATTCCGCTCTATATTTCTTCCTCAAAATTCCTCGCAATTCCTTTTCAAAACTTTGCGTCCTCAGAAGTGATTCGTAAGTTAATTTTTAAAAGGAACTACTCCATAAATTTAAATCAGTGAGTGACTGAATCAAATCAGTAAGACTTTTTACTGACTCACAACTAAATCTCACTGATTGGAATAGCTAGAAGTGGATCACTGGTTCAAAACAGTTGGGGTTTTCACTGAAAATCAGGGAAAAATCACTTATTCAAATTTAGAGAGTAGTTATCGTTATTGTTAGTGTTTCGAAAAGCAACTTTTTCTTAGTTACTTTAACAAAAAAATAACCATTGTTACTTTTTTAGTTACTTATACTGAGGAAAATAATTTACGCTTATTTCTATATGTATTCAGGTCTGCCATACAGTCATTAAAGTCACTTTGTCACATTTTTTATTAAATCACTTTTTAGTCACTTTTTAAAGATAAAATGACCTAGTCACTTATTTCAATAAAGTAAAACAGAGAACCCAAGGATTTCTCAATGTTATTCAATTATTTTGAATTCTTCTAAACTCACTTTGAATTCTTTGAAATTCTCTTCAACTTCAGTGAATTCAATGGATATTTTTTGGATTTTCAGTGTTTCAAATTTGCCATGAAGACTTTTAAGTTTTTCTTTAATTCTTAAAGATTTTATCAGATTCTTATTCACTAATTTGTTTAAAAGATCTTGGTCTATTCATTTGAACTATTTCTCATTTATCTCAATTTCGCATGAATGGCATAGAATTCTCTTTGAGTCCTTCTTAATTTACTCCAAGTTTACTGAAATCAATGCAACAGTTTTTTTGTCAATTTGAATTAATTTAATTTTTTTTACTGTTACCCTGAATTCTTTGAAATTCCCTTGAAATCCACTGAAGTCAGTGGATCTTTTTTGGATTTTCATTTTCTCAAATTCATCCTGAGATATTTAAAATTTACCTTGAATTCTCATGGATTTAATCAGATTCTTATTCATTAATTTTATTCAATCCTATTTATCTAAATACAATAACATTTTTATGAATTTGTAAAATTCCAGTATATTCACTTGAATTTTTTCTAATTTCTTTTGATTTTGCATGAATATAATCTAATGTCCTTAAATTCCCTTGAATTCTCTTAAATTCACTCTAGTTTCACCAAATCAATGGAAAATTTGGGATTCTTTTCGATTAATTTTTAATTGTTTGAATTCATTTAAATTCTTTGTAGTTACCTTGAAATGAACTAAATTCAATGGATCCATTTAGCATTTTCAATTTTTTTAAATTCATCCCAAAGAATTTCAAATTTCCCTTTAATTTTTATGTATTTGATCAGATTATTATTGAATAATTCTATTATACCCCATTCATCAGAATTCAATTTAGCTTTTTTGTATTCAAAAAGTTTTCTTATATTCATTTTTTATTCAACCTGAAGACTTTTAAACTCGCCATGAATTTGTAGTCATTTTATCAAATTAAATTCCCTTAATTTTTTCTGAATTTATTTCAAATTCAATGAATTCCGTGAATCTTTTGAATATTTTTATATTGTTTTCAATGAACTCAATTTTTTATACTTCACCTTGAATTTGGATGAATTCCATCAAATTCGTTGGTTTTTAAAAATAATTTTGTTCAATTAATTCAAATTCTGTTTAATTTTCCCTGAATTCTTATTATTAATTTATTGAATAATTTCAACTCATTTTAAAGTATTTAGAATTTGCCCTGAATTAATTCATTCCACATTTAATAAATGGAACGCATGCTTAACATATTTTGTATTGTTTTTACTTCATTTGATTTTTTTTTCAATTTATCTTGAATTTTTATCAATTGCATGAAATTCTTCTCATTTTTTCAAATTTACTTGAATTTTAGTTAATTTGTTTGTTTAAATACATTTCAATTGACTTAAATTTTGTTGAATTTCCCTTGAATTTTGTTCACTCCCATTTTACTAAATTCGATGAGAATTTTTTTATTGTAAAAAATTATTCTAATCATATTCTTTCAAATTCTTATGAATTTCATCAAAGTCTCTTGAGTTCCCTTAAATTAATTTCAATTTTACTTAAATCAGTTGAATATTTTCGATTTTTAAAAACTCATTTGAATTAATTTGGAATTCACCGTGATTTTTTAAAAATTTGTTTTAATTGTTTGGAATTCTCCTGATTTTTTTATGTTACTGAATTATTTTGAAATAACTTGAATTCTTATAGATTTGCACAAATCTACTCAAAATGATTTTCTTGAATAGTTTTTTTAATTCACCCTTAAGTCTTTTAAACTCATCTTTCATTCTTAGGCATTTTACCAATTTCTTTTGAATTCCCTTGAATTCTTCTAACTTCACTCAAATTTTACTCAAATCAGGGGAATATTTTGTGTACAAAATTTTTTTTTACTCTACTCCATTTTTTGTATTCACCTTGATTTTGTATGAATTTCGTCAAAATCTTCTCATTTCCCTTGAATGCCTTAAAATTCACTACAATTTCAGTTCAGTCATGAGCTTTTTTTTAATTTACCCTGAATTTGTCAACGTTTTCGTGGAATTCCTATGAATCCCATCAAATTCTTTAGCATTCTTTTGAATTCGAAAGAGCATTAGTCATTTTTTATTACTTTTTCGGGTTGAATAGGTCACTTTCTTCAAGTAAATTAGGCCGTGGCAGCATAATTTAGTCTTTGTTTATTTTTAAAAATAATCTTTTTTTTGATAACTTTATCGTTTATGATATGATTCCTGTCGCTCTGAAGAATCTTTGGATAACTAATTGCAAAAACAATACAATTCATTAATTGTGATAAAAAACTTGTTAACTGTATTTCGAAAGTAACTAAAAAAAGTACCGACATTTTCAGTTACTTATTTCCTTCAAATTCTTCTAAATATACTTGAAATATAGGTTATTCATGAGTTTTATTTTTAAAATTTATTCTGAATTTTATTAATTGATAAGTATATTTTTATTTTTAAATTATCCTGAATTCGTTAAAATTCACCTGCAATTTTCATACATTTCATCGGATTCTTTTGAATTCGAAAGAATTTTGGTTACTTTTGGTCACTTTTCTGGTTTATGTAGGTCACTCGTTCCCTTTATTGAAGTAAATTAGGCTGTAGGAGCCCTATTACTGAAAAAATGTAACTAGTTACCACTTCGTTATTTAGTAGAGGGTCTGACAGCAAAAGCGGATTTTAAAAATCGCCAGACTAAAAATGTGTTCAGAAACACAGACAAAAATAAAGTTTCATTTTGAACAAAGAAACGGCGTCAAAATGTATTGAAACAAAATTGAACCATAATTGGTTCATAGTGAGTAATACGAACATTGAAAGCAATTAAACTGTTTTCCAGTTTTTACATTGATCAATAGAGCGAACATAACTGAAACTCAAAATAAGTTTATAAGAAAACAACCTGAAACAAATTGAATTGCTATTTTTTTTCTGTGAAGTTGCGGGCAAAAACAAGTTAAAAGGACACAAGAAAAGCGATGATTGTATCGTATATTAGAATAAATTATAATAAACGATACAATACTCGTTATTCTTGTTTTTTTAAACTCATTCTTGCTGAGACAACTTTTTCAACCTTTTTTTTAAGCCCCTCAATTTCCAAAAGTATCTTCGTTACCCCTATCGTTACCAACAAAAAGTAACAAGTTACAGTAACTTCCCATCACTGGTCCTCAGTCTACCTTTCCTATTGTTGACTAGATTCTTTCTCCAACATTTCAAAGTTCGACTCCTCTCAAGATTATTTCCTCTCCGTCATTCTTCTTCCGAAATAACAGAAGCTGATGAACCTCTGAAGCACTCTTCTTCACTGAAGGAGGCAGATTCGGGTTCGGTCGAGGACTTTGAACCAATTTCACACCTCGCGCGTTACTCAAACACCCTGACAAGTCAGCCGCGTGTTATATGACGATAAGTCTCAGTACTATACATCACGGAATGTACATGCTGATTACATAGGTGTTTGTAAAGTAGGGAAACGAGTAGATACTTTGGGCGCTAGCACGAAACGACGTTCGCTCCTCGGGACTCCAACCCCTACTGAGTGGTAACCCCGACCCTTTATACACGACACGACCCCCCACGACCCTCTCGGAGCAACGAACACTTAACACCCCAACCCAATGTATATAACAAGCTATAAACGCGTCATGTCCCCGCTCAAGACGCAGGCCGACTGGCGCCGCATCCCGCCTCGCGGAGTGCATCGGCTCTGTCACAAACACAGCAGCGCCAACCGCGCAAACTTATACCAACTTGTTCGCCCGCATGCACACGGATAGGTGTGAGTGTGTTTGGATATAGGTATTGGCGTGATATACGCGCGACCCGTATTCACGTGGACCTCCTTTTCGTACGCGCACGAATACTCTATTAACCTATTTACCCCACTCGCCGCGAGACAGGTCCTTTTTATTCAATAAAAAGGGACGATGTCTTTAGGGTACCGTAAGACGGCGTTAAGTCGGACAGTTTTTAAAGATTTTTTCTCCGTGTGTTACCGGAAGGAATTAAAATTAGGTATTAATGCGTATTTTTGTGTGATCTACACGGAGAAAAATGGATGGTCAAAGTGAGAGGGTCAAAATTTAGAGAGCCAGTCTGTTCTTCTAGATGGTCTGAAGAGCCTTTCAAAATTTTTTCGGCATTGTCAGAGAGACCATTTTATGGCCAGTCTGAGTGTTGTAAGAAGGTCAGACTCACTATTAGGGATAAGCAAGGTATCCTTTCGCGATGGTCAATACGATCATCTTGTTTTCACTTATTTTTACCATCCACAGAAGAGCAAATGACCCATCGCGGAGGGCCAACCTGATTAGTTTCCGTTGGCGTGTTTATTTAAAACGATTGACTGTGAAAGTCAAATGTTCACAACAAATAATGAATGTTAAGTGCATAAGAATATTAGGAATAATTGTAAATTCATATTTAGGATGAAAAAGATATTTCTTTCTTTAGAATAGAAATTTATCATTTATTTTTAAGGAGAAAATCTAATAAATAATTTGAATGTGACTTTATAAGTCTTCCTTGTGAGCAAATAATTCTTTTTCATAACTTTACTCTTATTATTTTCTGTACAAAATTGCTTTTCACATTTAATAATTTTAAATAAGCGCGCCAACCTTAACCAATCCGGTTGTCGACGCGATGCTTGCAGTGTGAAAGGATACGATAGTTGGGAGCATCCAGCACCGTGGTCTAGACTCAAGAGCATTATTTTCGGAGTGAGTGAATGTCATTGAGCCATTCAGCTTCACATTTACTGTTTATTGAACTTAAACATGTTTTTAATAAGTTTAAACTGCTTTTCGATATTTCAAACATTCGTGGAGAGTGAAGTGCAAAAGAGAGAACATTATGGAAAGTGAATTAAGCTTGTTCTTTTGAATTTTCAACGTCAAATTTGATGCTTCCAAGGGATTTAGGATAAAAAGGCGTAACTGCGGACGTTCAGCGATCAATTTGTGGCCACCGTGTCTTTCAAACTGAAAACGTGCAAAAAATTTTAGCATTCATTGATGATGCAGAAAGTAATGAAATGTGTCAATGTGTGAATTTGCACTGTTTTTGCATATCAAATTATGTCTCGTAAACCCCGCTCCACACGAAGAATGAAAACTACTTTCAGAATTCATGTACTTCATATAAATTTTCAGGTTTTAAAGGTTCTACATGATTTTATAATTTCCAGTCTCTTATAAGAGAGAGAGAGAGAGAGAGAGAGAGAGAGAGAGAGAGAGAGAGAGA
>CAKNXH010001294.1:639723-682968 GCA_932178445.1 Andricus quercusramuli | reverse complement strand
AAAATAATACCTAATCCTTTATATCTTCTCTTCCACTTACCTTTCTCACATTTCTCACATGCATTCCTTAATCCGCGGTACTATAACGAGGCTAGAACCGAGTGAGTTAAATGCTTAACCCGAAAGGGACTTGGCTTAATGGCGTAATAATAAAAAAAGGGAGGAGAAACAACTTTAGTAATCCGCTGAACCGCTCGGTTATTCGAACTTTTAATGGGATGTAATTCTAGTAATTTAGTGCAATCAGGAGTAATCCACTTTTATTCCAAGTATTTATTTAGATTAATCCAGTTTTAATGCGGGCTTATCCACTCGTAATCCAACGTAATCGACCTAGAATTCAGGGTAATTTACTTGTAATCCAATTAGTTCGAAATAATTGATGTAATCCACGTAATTATCTTGTAATACAGAGTAATCCAAGTAATTTGGAGTAATTATTATATGGCATTCAAATATTTATCGATTATTTAAAAAAATTTGTTTGATTAATATTCATAGCGGAAAATTTAACTATTCCATTTTTTGTTATGAAAACATCTTTCTTAATTGAAAATTTATGTATCTTGTTGTAAATTCGTTTTTTTATTTAGAAGTAATTTCTTAACTGAAAATTTAACTATTTACTTTCTAGATGATAATTTATCTTTTTTAGTTGCAAGTTTAACTGCGTGGTTAAAACTTAATGTTTTTTTTTTAAATTGGCCTTTTTCGTAGAAAATTAATCTTTTTCCATGAAAATTCACCTTTTTGTTGAAAATTCGTTTCTGTTTAGGTTAAAAATGATTTTCTTCGACTGGAATTAAACTATTGCAATCTTGTTTTGGTTGAAAATTCAACTATTTAGTTGAAATGTAATGCATTCTGTTCGATTTTTTTTTGTATTTTGGCAGATAATCAATCTTTTTATTTGAAAGTTCATTCTATTTTTGGCTGAAAGTCTAACCACTATGTTAACAAATTATTTTTTAGTTCAAGATACATAAGTTTAGTTCAAAATTAATCTCATTGGTTGAAAATTCATGTTTTTGATTGAAAATTCAATTGTTTGGTTACAAATTTAACCGTTGTATGAAAAAGTCTTCTTCCAGCTACTCAACTATTTATCTGACAATTATTTTGTTGTTGAAATCAACCTGTTTGGTTAAAAATTTGACTTTTCGGTTAAAGATTAAACTATTATGTTGAAAATTCCTCTTTTTTTGTTGAAATATCAACTATTACATTTGTGTTGGAACTTAATGTTTTTAGGTTAAAAATTCAACTCATTGGTTGGGGTTGGACTCTAATGAACTCTAAATTCATATTTTTAAGTATAAAATTCAATTAATCAGTTGACAATTCATGTGCTTTGTTGAAGATTGGTATTTTTAGTAGAAAATTGATCTTCTTGCTTGAAAATTCATCTTTTTAGTTGAAAATTCGTTTTCTTTTTTGATTGAGAATTATTTTTTTTTTAACTGGAAATTTAACTATTGCCTGTTTCATCAAAAATTTATCTTTTGTAGTTGAAAATTCAACCATTTGGTCAAAAAGTCATGTGTTTTTTCGTATTTTGTTTTTAATGAAAAATATCATTATCACATTTTTATGGGAAAATTTACCTTTTTTAGCTAAAAACTCAACTGCTTGTTTGAAAAATTAATGTATTTTCTTGAAAATTTGTCTTTTTCGGTAGAAAATTAATCTTCTGGGTAGACAATTCATGTTTTCAGTTGAAAATTCAACTATTCAGTAAAAAATGATTTTTTCGACTATTAAAATCTTTTTTGGTTGAAACATCAATTATTACATTTTTGTTAGAATTCATTCCTTTTGTTTAAAAATCAATTTGTAGCAATTTCAACCATTTTGATGAAAACGCATTTTTTTCGAGTTTAATACTTTTAGTTAGTAGTCTTTTTTGTTTGAAAATTTGAAAATTTATTTTTCAACTGCAAATTTAACTATTCATTTTTTGGTGGAAAATTGATCTTCTTGGTTGATAATTCATTCATTCCTACCTGCGATAGAAATAAGAATCAAGGATTTTTAATAACAAAATTTTAAATTTCAATTATTCTAACAAAAAATATCTTATCTTTTGTTTTTATATAAGAGTTGGCCTAATTTTTATTATAAAAAAATAAATAAACATGTTCCTGGTTGCTAAGTGATTAAAAGTGTTGGCTATTTGGCAGAGATTAATCATAAATCTTAAGGAAAATCGATGCAGTGCTGCGAACTTAAAGTTTATCGCTCTATAAATAATTCAAAATTAGTGCTGTTTATTTTTTTTAAAGAGGCCCATCAATAAGAGATCACATTTTAATATTCATATTGAAAAACTCGTTAATACAATATCGTACATTTTTTAATTTATTTCGATTACAGGTTTATTTCAGACTTTAGAATCTGGATAAACCTAAAACTTTTTCGAATTAATAAAAATATCATTTTTAATATATTTCAGGTTGTCTTTTAATATCCATAAAACCTTGTCTGCCCAATATTATCGAAAAATGAGATTTTTTGTCTAAAAAAAAGTTGGGTCAGTTTATCTATCCAGCTTTCTTATTCAACGAATTTTGAATTTGTTTCTAAAACTTAGTTCGCCTCTGGAAAATATCTTTCACAATCTCTGTACAACTTTTCAACTGTTTGGTCAGTATATCAAATCAAACTTTTCGCTCGAAATAGTTGGGAGTACGTGATTTTAGCGAGTTTAGCTTTTACTAACAAGTAAGTTTGAAATGATTGCGAAAGCTAGTTAGAAAAAGAAACTCAAACTTTGGTCAATATCCGTTAATCCATTCTTGAAGCTGCTTGAAGAAGATTTCTGCAAAATTGTTTTCTCTTATTTTCCTAGTGTACATGTTAGACTGTATTTATAAATGCCCTTTTCCAAAGTTAGCAATTCCTTTTTAGATTTTATTCAGGCTTTGGTGGCGTGATTGGTTAACGCTCCACTCATGGATAGTGGCGTTCTCGGATCAAATCCAGGCTGAGATAGATTTTTTTGCTGTTAAAAATTATTTGTCCGAAGTAATCGCTTAAATATCGAAATCTGTCTTCATTAAAAATTGAACAATTTGAACGGTAACATATTTAAATCTCAATATCTTTAAATATTAATTAAATTAAACCCACGTTGATCAAGAATGGTGCATTTGTCGCAGTGGGTAGGTACGTATAATATTCCCCGGTAAAAAAGTAGCTATGGAGAACAAGAAAGGATCTGCCGATGACTCAGTGGCGTAATTGATTAACGTTCCACTCATGGATAGTGGCGTTCCCGGTTCAAATCCGAACTGAGGCAGATTTTTTCTTGTTATTCAAAACTCATTTGTCCGGAGTAATCATTCAAACATCAGAATCTCTAATATTTAAAAATTCAAAAACTTGGACGTGAATATTTCTAAATAATATCAGTGGTTGGTTGCCTTCTCATTTTTCTTTCCTTTTTTTCCTTTTTGTCCAAAGGAAATTTTTTTTTTTAGGAATTGCAATAGGAGCATTTTGTGGTAGTTGAATTTTGTCGTTGGATTCTTGTTTTATTTTCAGGAATTCTATACACTAACTTGAGTATTGGACGTTAAATAGGATTTTGAATTTGATTTTAATCTAACTTACAATTCTTAAATTTCAATAGTAATATCTTCAAAATGTTAATCAGATTTCATTCAATGAAAAAGTCAAATACTAAATAAAAAACAAACTTTCCGAATAGTTATGGAAAATTAAAATGTTTTGTAGAAAGTTGGTCTTTTTGACTTAAAAATTCAACTATTTGATCAAAAAATTCGACTGTTCTGTCGAACTGTAAACATTTTTTTTTTTCATATAAAAAATTAATATCTAAATGAAAATTTAGCTATTCCATGTTAGGTTAAAATTGATATTTTTTATTTTAAAAATTCAATAATTTGTAAGAAAATTGCTAGAATTTATTATAAATGCAACTATTTGGTTAGAAATTTATGTATTTTGTTGAAAATTCCCCCTTTTGGGAGAAAATTATTTTTCTTGGTCAAAAATTCATCTATATGGCTAACGATTTATTTATTTTATTAAAATTTGTCTTCGTTAAAAAATTATCTTTTTCAGTAGAAAATTAATCTTTTTGATTTAAAATTTATCTTTTTGGTTGATAATGCAAACATTTGGTTGAAAATTCAACTATTATGTAGAATGCTCCTCTTCTTGGATTCAAAATGTAACCTTTTGGGTGAAATTTTTTTTTCTTCATTGGCTAGAAAACCTTTCAGAATCGCAAATTTCACTCCTGTTGGAAATTCGTCTTTTTGATTTGAAAATTTCTATCTTTTATTGAAAATTGAACAAATTTGGTTGAAAATTCAACTGTTTGGTTGAAAATGAACTTTTTTGTTAAAAATTCAAATGTTTTGTAAAAAATTCGTTTTTTTGGTTTGAAAATTCAACTATTTGGTAGAAAATTCATTCTCTTTATAGAAAATTTTGCTTTTTGATTGATAATTCAAACATTTCGTTGTAAATTCAACTATTTTATAGAAAATTTAATTTTTTGGTAGAAAATTCAACAGCTTTGTAGAAAATTATTTTTTTTTCAAATGAAAAATTAATTTGTTTAATATGCAAGTTCAACTATTTCATTGTGAGTTAAAAATGGATATTTTTTTTAGTTTAAAAATTTTTAGTTTGAAAATTCAACAGTTAGAAAATTTATGAGATTTGTTGAAAATTCAAGTATTTGGTTAAAAATATGTGTGTTTTGCAGAAAATTCGTCCTTTCTGGAAGAAAATAATTCTTCTTGGTTGAGAATGCAACTATTTGGTATAACAATTCATGCAGTTAAAATGTCTTCTTTTTTAGTAGAAAATGAATGTTTTCGGTTTAAAATTCATTTTTTTTTTATAATTCAATTATTTGGTTGAAAGTTCAACTGTTTTGTAGAATGCTCCTGTTTTTGAATTAAAAATCGCAAATTTTTTTTTTCTGGAAAAATTACATTTTTAAAGGCAGGGGGTCAAAACTTATAAACCCTCACGAAGGGGGTACATGGCCCCAAAATTTAATTAAAAATATGAAATAAAGAACGCTTGAATGAACAACTTTTTCTTTATTCCAATTTAAACTCAATAATTTTAATTCAACTTATACCATTGTTTTTTAATATCGCTAATTATAAAAGCAAGCCAATATTTGCAGTATTTTTAAAGCGCTCCTCAATTCATTTTTAGAGTCGACTAAAATATAATTGCGTCAACGGAAACGAATGTTATCTGGAACCTGCTGAAATGTCTGTAATTGCTTATCGTTCTGCAGGCAAAGAAAGAAAGTTGTAAAAACATAAATAGATTAAAGTTCACATGGGAGTTTTACTATGCTGGTTAGGTGTTCTATTTCCCACAAAATAGCTATCATCAAATTAATGTTACTTTTCTAGGACATTTATCAAAACCTTAATTTAACAAAGTAAAATTTGTTATATCAAACTGAAATCGAGTAAACAACATAAAAACTATTGATTTTCCATTCAAAGTTGGATAAATATACTCTAGTATAATACGTGTTGATTTTTTTTTAATTTTGATGACGTTTGTTTTCTATCATTATGATGAAGAAGGTAACATTTCACCTTCAATTTTGTTCGTTCGATTCTGTCATAGCAAAGTAAAATTTTATGTATTAAACTGAAATCAAGGAAACAACATAAACAATCTTGATATTTCATTAAACGTTTGTAGAAGGTATTCTACTACAATGTAAGTCGATTTTGTTTTTAATTCTGATAAAATTTGTTTTCTATCATTGTAATGAACATGCTAAAATTTCACCATCAATTCTGTTAATTCGATTTTATCGTAAGAAAGTAAACTTTTTATATCAAACTGAAATCAATATTTGGAACTCAGTATTTAACAGAATTTTTTTTTAAATGTATTTCTGTTGTAAGAAAACTGAGATATGTGTAGATAACATGCTAAGAAATATATTAAGCCACAAGTTACAAAGATAATTTTATTAAATACCAAAATCAAAATTTTTTTAATTCACTGTATTTCTAATTTTGATGCCTGGGTCTTGGCAATTTTTTTCCTAGTGCATTTTTATCACTGGAAATTTTTTAAGTACCCGAAAGAATTCTTCTCTCATTTACAATGGTGTTCAGATTTTTTACGAAATCAGTGGTGAATTAAATAGGAGTTATCTCTTAGAAAATGATTGATTAAAATCCGAAAAAAACTAGAAAGACTTTTCTAATCTTTAGGTGTGAAAAAAAATCAATCTCAAGAAAATAAAAAATTGAAAACCATTGTTTAAAATAAAAACGTACGGTAGAAGTACCGTTTTTGATCAAGTTCATCCCATTAGCAGTTGTTCTTTGACCATTTTTATACTTTACGTAATAACTTATATTGCACTGGAAAAAGCTAGAGTAGTGAAAAATGTGTCTCTTTAATTAATTTACTCACAATCTATAATACTTATAATATGACAATATCGGGAAATGTCTAAAAAGTTTCATTGGCCACAAACCCTATGAAAAGATATTAAAACATAAAAATTATCAATTTTCTCTTCACAGTTTGATGAATGTACTCTACTACAATATATGTTTTTTTTTTAATTTTGATGCAGTTTTTTTTTGTATCATTGAGATGCAGAAGGTAACATTTCTCCTTCAATTATGTTAATTCGATTCTGCCATAACAAAATAAAATTTTGTGTCGAACAGAAATCAAGTAAACAAGATAAACAATATTCATATTCCATTAAAAATTTAATGTAGGTGCTCTATTACAATGTATATTGATTTTGTTTTTAAATTGGACCATAAAAAAGTAAATTTTTTTGTCTGAAACTGAAATCAAGTAAACAACATAAACAATCTTAATATTCCATTAAACGTTTTAAGTAGGTATTCTACTCCAATTTAAGTTGATTTTGTTTTTATTTTTGGTAAAATTGTTATTTTATTATTTTAATGAAGATACTAAAACACCATCAATTTTGTTTATTCGATTCTATCATAACAAAGTAATATTTTATGCATCGAACTGAAATCAAGTAAACAAGATAAATAATATTTATATTCCATTAAACCTTTGAAGTAGGTATTCTACTACAATGTGAATTGATTTTGTTATTAATTTGCATAACAATTGTTTTCTATCATTGTAATGAAGATGCTAACATTTCACCTTCAATTTTTTAAATTCGATTCTGTCATAACAGAGTAAACATTTTTTCATCAAACTGAATTCAAGTAAACAACATGACCTATAATAAGACTCCGTTAAAAGTTTGATGTAGGTACTCTAATGCAATGTGTATTGATTTTGTTTTTAACTTGGATAAAATTTGTTTTCTATCATTGTAATGAAAATGCTAACATTCCACCTTCAATTTTATTAATTTCAATTCTGTCATAACAAAAGTAAAATTTTTTGTATCCAATTGAAATCAAGTAAACAACATAAACAATATTGATATTCCATTGAACGTTTGGAAATTGCAAAAAAGCTGATACGATTTCTAAGAGAGTTATCGAACCTGCTTTTCAAATTTAGTCTTTTAATTTTCTTGTAAATAAACAAATATGACGGAAAAAATGGCTATTTTTCCTATTTGACGTTTCTGATGCTCGTCAGTAACAGGAAAATTGTTGAAATTGCCTAAGTTTCATTGAGTAACATTCGTTGACAATGTTCCATAATATACAAAAAATTTGTAAGAAACGAATCATTTGTTGAAAGAATGTTTTCTACGATTTTCCATAATTTCACGTTTTTTTAAAGTTATATTGCAAGAAATTTGAATGGAAACAATATTATAATAGAAAAATTCTCTCTTAAGATTATAATTGTTCATATTATAAACTGCAGTAATCAGATATTTTTCGACAGAAAAATTTGTTTTTTTCGATGTCCATTTTCTTAATTAGGAACTTTATGATAATTTTAGCAAAATTCAATATTTGTTGATTGATCTTATGATTTTTTTTAAACAAATTTAATAAACAAATGGATTAATCGGGCATTTTTCGGCAAAAAAAATTAGTTTTTTTCAATCCCAGTCCTTTCAGTTGGGAACTTCATGACAATTTCAGCAACGTTCATAATTAGTTGATAAATGTTATGGTTCTTTCAAAGACCTTTCATAAACAAATGTATCAATCTGGCATTCGTCGACAGAAAAATTAGTTTTTTTTCTATGTCTACTTTCTCCATTAGGAGCTTCATCATGATTTCATCAAAATTCATAATTTTTTGATTTTTTTAAACAAATGCATTATTGGGGCATCTGTTGACGCAAAAATTCTTTTTCTTTCAATGCCAGACTTTTCAATTTGGATCTGCATAATAAGTTCAGCAACATTCATGATAAGTTTATAAATTTTATGATTTTTTTTTAAATACAAATTTAATAAACAAATGCATTATTCAGGCATTTGACGGAAGAAAAACTTTTTTTTTCAATGCCAGTCCTTTCAGTTGGGAACTTCATGACAATTTCAGAAAAATTCATAATTAGTTGATAAATTTCATGATTTTTTGAAAACAATTTTAATAAATAAATACAGTAACCAGACATTTATTGACAGAAAAATTCGTGTTTTGTCAGTCTGTTTAATTGGTGCTACACTCTAAAATTCATCTATAATATTTCTGACGCGTTCTTAGAGTGTTTTTTGTTATTCTGGGGCTACGGCAAAAAAATTACGATAACACTGAGATCATTCGCATTTTGCGGTACTATAAAAGAAGACAGGAAGTATTATCGTCAAAGTTAGTAATTTCAATTTGTCTTTATTTTAACAACATTTGTTACCAGACTAATAAATTTCTGCTGTTCAGAAATCACTCATAGGCGACTATCAGATTCCTTCGTAAGAAATTTCTTCTATAGAAGAAATTTAAACTTACGTATATGTACGTTGAAGCATCTAATATTTTCTTTTTCCCTTTTACGGAATTTAAGTGTTGTTATTTTTGTTCTCGTTCTTTCTTTCGTGTTAATTATTATTTTAAAAATAAAAACAGAGTTTCTTGGCTATGTTTAGTCCTTAGTTGTGAATAATTTACTTGCAAAGAACTTACGTTTTTTTCATTATACAGTTGCATATATTCCAAAGATGAATGCTTTAAATGTTGTAAATAGAGTTTTAAGTTATTTGCTGATAAACAATTCCAGTTAAGACCTACATATTTTAGTGGATCACATTTGTTCGATAAATTCGTGGGACAGTGAACAAGAAAATGTGGCACATGAAAAATTTTTGCGATACTACATGCTAAATTTTGGAAAAAAAGGCAGAATTCATTTAACAATTCAGAAAAGCTTGATAAATCAAACGAAAAATGGTCATCGTCAGACGTCGTATCAACATTTGATCATGCAAAAGCAGGCAGAAAGTCTTCAGAAGATTTTGAAAGCGTTTCAAAATCAACCAAAAGGCGAAAAATACTGTCACTTGTGGACAGTTACTCCCCAATTGAAATTGATAATGCCTTTCTGACCAATTTGCGCTCAGACGGAAGAAAAAACTTGGTTTAGAAAATAAAAATTTGATCTCCGAAAACGCTATAGATATTGAAGAAATTACGAATGAACAGCACCTTTTACTTTAGAAGAAGCTATCGCCTTAGCTGAAGATACAAAACTTACGAAGCACCAATCCGAGACTATCCGGATGCAAACATCGAAAAAAAAAACGAATTTTTCCGTCCACAGATGCCCGAGTAATGCATTTAATTATTTAATTTGTTACGAATAAATAAAAAATGTATCAACTAGTCATGAATGTTGCTGAATTTAGAATGAAGATACCAATTAAAAAGTCTGACATTGAAAAAAAAAGAATTTTTCCGTCGACAGATGCCCCAATAATGCATTTGTTTGTTAAATCTCTTTGAAAAATTCATGAAATCAATGAAAAAATTATGAATGTTGCTAAAAATGTTGCTTTAAACAGCCGTTTGAAGCGCCTCAAACTCTTATATCATGCGATAGCTGACTGAAGTTTGTACTTAAATTCTATGTAACCTTCTCCAAGTACTTTATGATATTCCCGGTTCGCGAAATATATAATATATCAAGTTTATCTCAAGCTCACACATAACCTGTCCAATATACACTTTTTGTAAAGTCTGCGTCTATTACTCTCTCGCGACTTTTCACCAATTTTCACACCTCTTTTACACTTCTTTCACATTCTACGTTCACGACTCTAAAGGAAGATACGAGCATATAAAGTCCTACAAATAAAAAGTATTTCTCGAGCAGTACATTTAGAAATCATGAATCTTTTGGGGAATGGAGCTCTACATTCCATTTATATAAACATCCATTTTATTTTATGTATAAAGAAAAAGTAGAGCATATCCTAAGAAATAATGAAAACATGTACCTTTAATTATTTAAACACAATAAACATTATTTAGGTATTGTATTGACATATTGTTTTTAATCAATTATTTTATAGAGAAGAATATAACACAACATTTTTTTTCAAGCATAATATTTAAAAAAGGAGGAAGAGTTTGATTGTACTGACGAATTTTACTTGGCGGCATTTTTTTGCATCGTGGATGTTTTTTGTGAGATTTCGCATCTTTGATAACAATTTTTATTTAATAAAATATGCATCTTACGAATAGTAAGTTTAGATATTCACATAAAAAGTGAAACAATACTAAAAATATTCAATGACTCAAAATGTCATGAAAAATGGTTCTAATTTTGGGCATAAAAAGTGAAATAACTGTATAAATAATTAATCAATCAAACTTCCTTAAAAATTAAACAAAAGTTTTATCTAGACATTTAATCCTAAAATTATTATACGAATCGGTTGAATATTGTAGGTTAAAGGTCGACTGACCTGTTAAGAAAACTAATTTTTAATATAAAAAGTAAAATAATTAAAAAAATAATTAATGAATCAAAATTCATGCGCGGCTTTTTTCACATGCTTGCAAGTCACTATCGCGAATCTTGGCAATTGAGGATTATAGAAAATAATTTGAAGAGTGACAATTTCAAATTGCGGCTTTCCAAATTGAATGATTAAACATGTTCAATAATGATAATTTCACTATTTGATATTAAACAATTACAATTCCGAAGAATTAAACAGTTGAAAATAAGCAAGTCAAATTTGAAAATCGAACACTTTTGTAAATTAGGTAATATTTCATTTGTATAGTGATTAACGTTTACAATGCTCCTAGAATTCAACAATGATAAATTCATAGATTCCAAAATAATATAAATAAATTACGCAGTAGTTAAAGTTCATCATCAAACTAAAAAAAATAATACATTTCTAAATCTTGAAATTGAAATACTTCCTTTGAAAACTGGCAACAATTTTAAATTTGAGAGCATCAAACCTAGACCAATTCTGCAAATGAACATCTTAATTATAAAACTAAAAATGGAAATTAAAATAAAATTATTTCAAATTTCGCAAAATTATCAAACTCTAAATTGGAAAAGTTTAAGGAAATTACCTATTATTGCCTTTTAATAATTAATTTTGATAACTTTTCTCCTACATCAGAAACTCCTATCAAGTTACAAAATTTATAGTTTTATTAATTAAAGAAGAAGAATGCTAATAATAATATACATTTAATTATCATAAGCAGGAAATCATAAGCAAAAGGATTATTAATGTTAAGTTAAAAAAAATAATAGCTAAACTTTTTCTCCTAATAGATACTTATTTCTTATTTCTTATCTTTCTTTTTCTCTCTTGAAAGTATGACACAGCTGTATAACCTCATGCATTTTCATGAATTTTTTCCGAAAGTGAATATCAATTTTTCTCCCTATAGCTTTACTTTGAACTGTACAGTGCACATATTGAGAGCATCTGAACTTTGACAGCACTTCACTATTCCTTTTGTGATTTATTGACATATTACGACACTCTGCTTTCATATGCCCTCTTTTTATTCCTGCTTGCTGTTCAAAACATGTGGTGTATCGAAAAAAGAAGAAAAAAAAAAAATTTGCCGAAGAAAAATTTAATTTGAAATTGTCAATATCTCTGTTCAGTGGGATTCGTTGAAAATAACCAATTCTAGAATTCGAAATCGCTACACGCGAAAAAGTAGCTTATCGGGATCTTAAAAAAATGTTACAAAAATTTCTTGTTTGAAGAATGTTTCTTTAATTTCAATTTCGTTTACGTGCCTGGAGGTCAAAAAAGTCGACTCAATTTTTTTCGGATTTTAATCAAAATTATTTTCTAAGAGAGTTCCCATTTAATTCACCCCTATTTTTGTACAACATTCCTAACACCTGTGTAAATAGGAGAAGAATTTTTTCGGGTGCCTAAAAGCTTTTCAGTAATCTAAAAGATTTTCAGAGAAAATTAATCTGATTTGTTGAAAAATAAGGAAAATTGTTGTTGAAAATTCAAATATTTGGTTGAAAAATGTTTTTTGGTTTTGTTTAAAAATTCATCACTTTTGGTAAAAAAATTTCTGTGAAGGGTTCAGCTTTTGAAAATTCGTCTTTTCAGGTAGAAAATTTGACTGCTCGGTTTAAAGTTGGCATACTTTGTTCAAAATTCCGTTTTTTGGTTGAAGATTCATAATTTTAGTTAAAAATTCACCTCCTTCGATGAAAAAATTTCTGTAGAGGATTCAGCTATTTTGTTATTGAGTCTTTTATGGTTCAAAATTCAACTACTCAGTTGAATGTTTACCTACTGTGTTAAAAAAATTCAGTTGCCGTTTGAAGATTCATAATTCAAATATTTTTGTAGAAAATTCAACTATCAGGTTGAAAACTAACTTTTTTGTTGGAAATTTAAGGTAAATTTGCAACAAAAGTTAATATTTTTGTTATGAAAATTTAACTATTTCATCAAAAAATGCATGCATTTCAATAAAAATTCAACTATTTTAAAATAATGTCCAACTTTCTGACTGAAAAGGAACTTTTTATTGAAAATTCATCGATGGCTTGAAAATTCAACTCAGATTTGGTGAAATTAAAAAATGTTGCTTCAAAATCTTCTTCATTATTTTGCTAACATTAAGTAAATCATTTGACAATTTTTCAAATCCTTATCAATATTTTTTTAATGAATTTTTCAAACTGAAAAAATAATTCAAATTTTTCCTGGAATCTTAAGGAAAATATGTTATTATCTTCAAACATTTTGAATCACTTAGAAAGCTTTAATATTTTATTCCAAAAGGTTCAAAAATCTATAATATTTTGTCAAGAATTTTGAAAAATCTTATCAAATTTTGAATTTTTGAAAATGTTTTTAAAACTTTGTAAACTTTAAAATATCTATTGAAATCATTCAAAGTTTTCTTATATATTTTCTCAATCTTGCAAAAATTGCAAAAATTGTCTTAAAATCTTTCAGATTCTTCTTCCACATATTTTGAAATGTGCAAAGCTCAAAATTAATTTTTTTAAATAATATCTAAATCATAAAAACAAAAATTTACCAGTATCCATAATTTCATTTTTCTCATCTCTTTACAATTTTGAAAAAGTGTACAAATGATTGTGGTAGCAAAATGTTAAAAACAGAATCATTTTCGAATATTAAGAAACGTCTACAATTAAACGTTTCCGTTTCATCAATAATGTTTTGAAACACTCAGAAATAAATTGTACCATCAAATGAAACTATTCATTATGCAATTTTTATTCACTTCTTCAAAAAACATTTGTTCAAAAAGTTCAGAGCAGAATTGTTGCCTTGATTATCAAGGAATCATTTACAATTTAAGCTTTCTTTTTTAGAAATACATTTTTAGGATTAAAATTCCTCATTTGGAAATTGCGATTTACAAAATTTCGTTTCACCTGTTTTTTTTTTAGTTAGGATAGGATAGTTCAAGTTTTGTAAGAGATGAAAGAAAGTTCTTTGTGTAACAATAGAGAAAATTTGTAGAAAATTTATAGAGTTCTTCGTGTAGACTTTCTTATCTTCGAGACATTGACATATCGTTTGGGATATTTGCACTGTAAACAAATGGAATAAATTTGCCGAGTCACCTGAAGAGTTGTTAGATCATGGATTAATACGTATTTGCATGCTTAATGACCATGGTATAGAATGCATAATTAAATCTCTTCATGACATTGATTTTCGGATAATCTTTCAAGGTCATCTGCAACTCGAGATCCTGTGATTTTCTGCCTGAGTATACAGAAGGGTGGAATAGTAAGTCAAAGAGATAATTTTTACTAGATATTCAGTTTTTTCTTGCTTATTCACGTATAATGAATTAAAAATAACTCTTTTAATATAATAGGAATATACTGTGACGTTGTATTTAACTTGTCAGTAACCTCGAAGACTGTAGGGTGTTCCTGGATTGTGATTTTATTTTTTAACCTCTAAATTTATGTGTTGATTTTGTTCGTATTTTTATTTACTTATGTAAATGTTCCTAAGATCTTGAGATAATGTTGAAAGCCTAAGAAATTTATGGACGACCAAGTGAAAGAGTTTTCAGAAACCAAGATTTTCCTGATAAAGTCCAATTTTCCCACCACCCTTTGCTGACAACTTAATGTTGTATGAACGAATGCTTTTGATCGTAGCAGAGGGCTTTGAATAATTTCTTGTGACGGTTTGATCTTATTGCTGCTTTTCTGCTTTTCGACATCTATTTCTCAATTTTTGGGACCCAAGATTTTTCCATCTCCTTGGAATGCTTGATTGTGTACTTTTAGCAAGCTAGAAGAAACTTCTTTATCCGGGGTCCGAAGATTCATCTCTACGTTCTTGTGTGTCAAAATAGTTTGTATAATTTTCTTCATATAACTTTGTTGTCGAATTTTGAAAAATATTTGAATTTTGGACCAAATGAAAGTTAGGAAAAAATTCAATAAATTAAAAACAGAGGACATTAAAACAAAAATCAAACAAACTCATTGCTAGGGAGAACCTATAAAGCTGAGAAAATGTTTAGGGCCATTGATCCTGTCTTTTTTGTCAGCAGTCTTCGAGGAATTAACGTCGATCATTCTTCTTCAAGTTTTATTCTATTTTGTGTTGAATAAAGTCTTCCTTTTGTTTTTGGAATATTTTTGTTATTCCTGCGATTGCTATACGTTGTTTAAACTCAAATCCATCTTTCTTATTTGATGAGATTATTGCTTGAATTCTTTGAAAAATAAATTCCTTCGAATTGTAGCCCCTGTATTTTTCAATCTGTCTTTTTCATTCTTCCATTTTGTTTTTGGTCTGATTTTTTTTTGAATTTCTGATTTTGTTTGTGGTGCAATCTCTAAATTTTTCCTTTCTTGGGTCATTATTATTAATTTACTGATCTTAGGGGAGAGTGTGGCTAAGCCGACACTTTTTTCAAGTCGTTTTTTAATTAAACAAAAATTGTTTGGAAACATGTTAGGTATTGTTGGATCGAGAATTTAGTTGGCTCAAAAATGTTGATTTTGATTTTGAAGTGTGAAGTTTTATTTAACAATTATTGTAAAAAAAAGCGAAGTGAGAGAAAATCTGTCAAGCGAAAAATCGTGGGGCTAAGACGACATCCTCCTGGGACTAAGCCGACTTTTGACTATAATGCTTGAAGAAAGAAAAGGACAGCTTTAAAAATGTTTACTGTTGTAGCCAACTAAATTCTCTATCCAACAATACCTAATACGTTGTAAAACAAATTTTTTTCACATTCTCATCCTGTAATGAGAAGGTATTAGTTTCATGTAAAATTGGAATTCGTCGGTTTTCATCAAATCCTCACGTTTTGAAACACTCTGAGTCAGGAAAACGATTTTTACTAAGGTGAATATCTGTCTGTATGTATGTCTGTTTATCTGTCTGTATCCTGTAGGCACGATGACGTACTCCGTGTCAATTAGCCCCATGCGTCATTTTTGTATATTGGTGTCCGAAAAACATTGAAAATCATCGGAAAATCAACATTTAACAATACACATTCATGTTCAGCATCTTTTTTATGTAAGATAAATATACCTTCATTATAGTGGACGATGATATACAAAAGAAAAACACAATTTTTCACAGACGTCGGAAAAAAATTTTGACCTCCGAAAGCAATTTTTATGTCGTAAAATATGCCATGTCATGCAGAATGCCACGAAACTCTGTCGATAATGAAAGGGCATTAGGGACCACTTTTATTTAAAAAATTAAGTGCATACGGTTTATATTTTTCTTTAAAAAGCCTAGTGTCGGCTTAGGACCACTCTCCTCTATTTGATGTATTTTGTGTGTTTTTTCCACTTCATGATTTGAATTGTTTTCCCCCATGCATTAATTAGATCCTTCCCATTATTCATTTTCTTTCTGAATTCTCTAATTGAAATTGTAATTTACATTACCCCAACTATTATTTTGAAACGACACTAATTTAATTTATATTTTGAATTCTTTTTTTTATTCAATTTTGATTTATTTTATTCTCAGATATTTACTTTGACCACTCTCCTGAATCTAGTTCAAGAACTACTGATTCAATTAAAGTATTATTATACAATACTAATTCATTTTTTATTGCTTCCCTATTTATTATTTTGACCATCCCTATCTTTTTGGTAATTCTGAGAAACAATCCCGGAATACCGGACAAAAGAGTCTAACCCTAGATTAGTCTTTAATTATTTAGGAATTTATTAATTTTTTTTTAGTTTGTCAATATTACATTGATTAATTGTTGTATTTCTTTTCAGTATTTCATGTGATTTTGCTTAGTCTATTTTGTTTATGAATTTAAAAAACTTGTTAATTCAGTTATAACTTTTGATGACTATTCATTTTGATACTGCTGTACATTTTTAATTTAAAATTACCTTTGATCTCGCATCACCTCCTCTCCCATTTTCTTTTCCTAATTCTGAGCTTCGTCTAACCATTATTCCACCGTTGTTAAAATAATCATTTTTTATTTCAATTGTTATTTATTTGTATTCAATTTTCTATGAAATCAAAAATTAAAATCTAATTTATCGTAATAGATCTGGCACCCAACTATTTATTTTATTTTAAGATTTATTTAACAACGCCGGAGGTATTCATTTTTAATAATTATAATAAAAATGTAACGGTCACAATACTGTATTAAAATAGTATACTATGATTATAATACTGATGGGAAGTAACTAGTTTCTTTCAGCTAGTTACTTTTTGTGGGTAAAGATTGTGGTAAGGAAGCTACTTTTTTAATTAAGTAACGAATTGTTAATTATTTACATTTTCTTTAATAATAGTAACTATAAAAATCGTTACTTCTTTTTAGGATTTCGTAGCCCACACGGAGAGGAGTTAACCGCGACCGTTACTGCCAAGTCCGCTGCCGTCGCGCAGAACTTGCGAGTGGGAGGGAGGCAGAAGCTGTTGCTGAGCTCGCATGAACCATTGCGGGCGAACCTCAACCGTTCTGGAGCGTGACCGTAATACGCAGCGTAGCTATGGTTACTCCACTCGCAGTGATAGGTACGGTTTACTCCGCAAGCATTACTGCGCGCACCGTTTTTTCGATGTGGGTAAACCTGGAACTACCACTTTGCCCAGAAAACGTAAGACCTTTGCCATAATTAAGGGCTCATTGAAGGCTCATTTGATAGCCAAAAGCCAGATTTTGGGCTCTGCCACTTACACGCTTAACTCACAAACTAACAAACAATGACTCGAAAATATAATAAATTTCGACGTTTGTGACAGCGAAACAAAAAGATTCGAGTACGCGTGACGACGATCAACTGATATCGTTAGACTTCAGACCGTCCAATCCCATTACGGTGGTAACCGCAACGGCTCGGGAATCTGGCAGTAACTGTTACTGCGACGGACGCAACAGTCGCTGCAGAATCTTTTACGGTGGCGCGCAGTGACTGTCACGGTGTAGAAGTAATATTTCCGTCATCAACCGTCACCGTCGCTGCTCAGCCACAACATGATTTTTCTACAGAACTCTTGTGGTCGGCGCAGCAACGGTTACGGTGAAAAATGCACCCGCTCTGGTTTACTTCTCTCCGTGCAGTGTAAGAATCGCTTATAGTTTTGGTCAGGTGTCCGCCCGACGTAGTGGAAGTGAAGGAAAATGAGAGAAGGGAAATGAGAGGTTGAAAAGTAGGGGAAATGAGAGGAAGAAAAGGAGTGGTAAACAAGGCAGAGGAATTTAGGGAAAATGAGTGCAAGGGAATTAGGGGAAGTGGTGAAGTTAAGGAAAATGAGGGGAGGGGGATTGGGAAAAGTGAGGGGTAGTAGGATAAGTAAAGCGCAATGAGAGGCGGAAAATTAGGGGAGGGTAAGTAAAGAAAGTAAAGGGAAATGAAGAGAAGGAAAGGTGACGGGAAATGAAGGGAGGGAAATTGGGAGGTGGGAAGCAGGGATAAATCGGGGAATGGAAGTAGGGATAAGGAGTATTAACGGAGTGGTAATGGGGGATGGGTAAGTAAGGAAAATGAGGGGAAGTGCAGGGAAATTATGGGGGTATTAGGAAAATTATGAGGAAATGATGGGTGGAGAAGTGAGGAGAAGTAAGGGTAATTATTGGAAGTTAAGGTCGAAAATGAGGGGAAGTGAGAGAAGGGCTAGTAGGATAGTGCTGGTGAGTTGGGATAGGTAAGTGAGGAGAGGGGGAAGTAGTGAAGGAAGAAGTTCAAGAAGGGAGGGGAAGTGAAGGATGAAGTGTGGGTTGGTGAAGTAGGGCAATGTGGGGGTTTAGGGGAGAGAAAGTGTGGGAGGGGGAAAGTGAATAATTTTCAATCCAGAAGATGACTAAAATTTCATTTGGAAAAAAGCTTTTTTGATTCAAAGAAGGTTTCTGTGAATCGAATGAAAATATTAATTTGCTCTCAGTTTAAAGAAAAGTTTTTTGTTTAGATGAAATTTTTGCTTTAATTTAAAATGGTTCTCTTCAGTTTGAAGTTATTTTTGATTAAATGAAAGAATATACATTTTCAAGGAACCTTTTCTTTAATTCAAACCAAATATTCTTCTGAATATGTTTCTGAATTCCAGGTGAATTTTAACGAATTCAGGATAAATTAGAAAAATAAAAATAAACGAGTGAACTAAATAAAATTGGAGTGAATTGAGAGGAAATCTAGAGAATTCAGAAGAATTTAAGTAACTTCAACAGAATTCAGCGAGAGTTCGAGAGCAAAGAATTCCGGATAAATTATAAGAATCAAAGGCAAATTTCAATCGAATTCAAGTAAGTTGAAAAAATGTCTATTAATCCAAAATAATTCATTTTTTGCAAATATTAAATTTCCATACAATCGTATAAATTAGGCGTTACACAGAATTAAGCGCAAATTCAACAGAATTTAAGTGAATTAAAAAAAAAAACAAAGAATTGAATCAATTCCGAGTGACTTTAGAGAAATTTGAGGAAATTCAGTGTGAATAAGACATAAATTCAAGTGAATTGAAAACAGTTCAAAAATATTTTTAAAAACTATGTAATTGAATGCATTATATTTGGAATAAATTGAGAAAAACAGAATGGAATAAAAGAAATAAGGGTAAATTAATCAGAATTCTGGGTCAATTCCAAAAAAGTGAAGAAAGAAATAATATTAAGATAGATTAAAAATAATTCAAGTGAATAGCACAAAATGTTTGTAATCCATTGAATTCAGATAAATGGAAGCGAATAGAATTAGTTAATGAGAATCTGATGAAATCCATAAAAATTCAGGACGAATTCAGAAGAATCCAAAGCAATTCAAAGAAATCCAATAGCATTCAGAAATCCTTCGGTTCTCTGTCTTGATTTATTAAAAGCAGTAACTAAAGTCATCTTTTTATTTGAAAATTAATAGTGATCTCATCTTCAAAAAGTAAATGAAAAGTGATTTGCGAAAAAAGTTACTTTTTTGCAAAAGTAACTTTCCGATTACTAGTGAAGCTACGTGAAAATATTCTGTATAGACAATGCCATAATCTTAATTATGAATGTGCATTCATAAATATAATCTTTGTTAGATAAGAATTTATTTTCTATTTCTGTCTTGAACAAACAATAGCACAATATATTGTCAGAATGCCATAATCTTTTGTCATACCTTACATATTGGCAAACATTGTCGACTTTCTAATTCAGAAACGTGTTCACATCGAGATTGCAAGACACAAAATATATCAATTTGTTCGTACAACTATTTTTAACACCTATTTTTTCATTAAAAAAAAATTATGCAAGTTTGAATAATTATTTACTTTAAAGTTAGATAGAAATACTACAGGCAGTTGGCAGTGTACCAAAAGTTGTAATTTTCGGTAAAATAGGACTCAAAGTAGTCTTCAACTATTTTAAGCACTTCAAATTAATAACTTTTATTTGAAAAATCAATAACTTGCGTGAATTTAATATTTATATGTATCAATAAAAATTTTTAAATAATAGTTACTGTTTTGAGCCAAAAAGATGAGCTTCAAACAAGAAAGTTGTATTCTCAACAACAACAAAATTTAATTTTAAACCAAACAGTGGCAAATTTAATGGAAGACATGAAATTTCTACCAAAAGTGAAAAATTTTCAAAACAAAAAGGCCAACATTCAACCAAAAAAGGTTTGCTTAGTCAATAAAAAGACAATTTTTGGGCAAATTATAATTTAAAGGGAAACAAAATTTTTAATACAAAATACAAATGTTGAATAACCATTTATTTTTCGATTTTTTTATCTGCTTCAAAGTTATCTAAATATAATTTTCTTAGGTTTCTCGAGAAAAGTCAAAAAGATTTTTAAATATTTCAAATATGTCGAAAAAGTATCTAGAGAATTGCCGAACAATTTTTTTCTTATTTCTCAGGATTTTACGAAATTTCAGGAATAATTTGAGTCACTTCAGATTCAAAACAATTCAAAAATATATTATAATATTTCCAAACTCATTTAAAATTGGAAAATATTTTTTTTCTTCTAAAATTGTTTTAAAATCTTCCGGATTCATTTTTGATAATTTTGGAAATGTTTTGAAATATTTAAAATCTTTTTAAATATTCTCTTAAAACTATTTAAAAAAATAAACATAAAGAATCACTTCAATCATTCCCACGAATCTTGATCAACATTTTGTTTTAATTTTTCTGAAATCTTTTGGAAATTTCCAATCATTTTGGGAAATTTGAAAAACCTTTCAAATATATTTTAAAATGATTAGAATTTTTCCTAACATTCAAAATAAATTCTGTAAGAATACAAAAATGGCCGGAAATGAAAATTTTGGAAATATTTTGGAATTTTTAGAAACCTTTTTAAATATTCTCCAAAAATAAATTTGGTGAAATAAAAAATCATTCTGAATTTTTCCGAAAATCTAATGAAAATTTGTTCTCTTGAAACCTTTCGAAATTCATAAAAAGCTTCTAAATCTTTTGTTTCAAATATTCAAAAATCGACATTTGGTTCTAAATTGGTTAAAATATTTTCAAGTTCGATATTATTTTTGTATCTTTTCGAAACATCTAGATATCATTTACACTTATTCGTTTTTTTCTAAAATGTTGTAATTCTGCAAAATTGCAGAATATTGCTCTAAAATTTTCTACATTCTTTTCCTAAATTTGAGGTAATTATCTGAAATATTTTAAAATCTTTTAAAAATTGTCTTCAAATTATATTTTTAAAATAAAAAAACAATATAAATTTTCCGTGGAATCTTAAGAACAAAATTTATTATCTTAAAACTTTTCAAAATCCTCAGAAAGCTTAAAAATGTTATTTCAAAATCTTTAAAAATCTACATTTTGTTTAAAATTTGTTGGAATATTTTTTTATTTTGAATTATTTTTGAATCTTTTTAAAGCATCTGAAAGTTTGAGATATCTTTTGAAATAATTCCTAATTTCAAAATCCTGTAAAAATTAAATTTAAATGAATCAATTGAATTAATGATTAACTTTTGATTGAAAAATTAATAATTTTAATCAATTCAATATTTATGTGCAATTAAGAAAACTGCCGTGAAATAACATTGAAGTTATTTCAGTTTCAAAGAATGCATTTACAACGGACTTGGAATTTCCGAGGTGCATTTTAAGACTGTTTTATGAACTCGAACTGCAGCTCATAATTTCTGAACTTATGGTCATTTTTGGCAGCGATAAAAACATCCCAGAACTTTCTCAAAATATACCAATTTGCCTCTTAATTTTCTTTTTTTCTTCTCTCTTTCATTCTCTTGAAGCAATGAAAGTATGCGAGTAAATCGCTGGGACAGGAACTGCCCTTTTCAGTGTTTCAGTGACTGGAAAATAGTGCAGGAGCTGAAAACAAGTTAATACGACTTTTCTTTTCAACTTTTTACCGTTCTTTATTTCATAATCCAACGATAAAAATCTTGGTCTGCGAAACTGGGGTAAAGCAAAAAACTTCGGTCCATCCAATTATTCGTAGACGGATATTGGATTTTTTTAGTATGCTCTTTTGTACAAGCCAACTGCTATTTTCAATTCTCAGTTTAAGAAATTCAATTTTTCTAGAAAAATTGTAGTTATTATTAGCAATTTCAAAATATATGAGATTTCAAAATAAAAAGGTGGAATTAAAAATAATATTTTTTGCAATAATGAAACTTTCAGAAAATATTACTTACTTTACTGACAACAATTTTTACTACCTGCTGAAAAAAATAAGGAATACGTTTCCTACAATTGAAAAAATATTTTTTTTTTAACAACTAGAAATCTATAAATTGTGTGCTACCTCACTATTTATATTTGATTGAAAAAAATTAAATTTGTGTACCTCATAACTCACATGTAAAGAATTTGTTACAATATTAATCTTTTAATGAATAATTTAATAAAAAGAAGCTTTTTATTAATTTGAAACGTTTCAAGAAATTTAAAAAAATGCCGACATTTCTAAGAAAATTTGAAATATTTTTTTATTTTGAAAAATGAATTTTGAGGAAAATCTGAAGAAGATTTCAAAAGATTTCCTAAAATTTCGAAAAATAATGCAAAAGATTTTTAAGCAAAATTTGACAATTTTGCAAAAATACAAAATTCTAGTAAGTTTAAGAGATATTTAGAATTTTGAACCAATTATTATGTGAGAGAAGGGAAGCATTTCTTTTTTCATTTCTCATTTTTTTGCTCATTATACCTACTTCCCATTTTCTCTCTTTTTAATTAAAAAAATTTTTAATTTCGATCACAAGGAGCGTTAGACATATCTTTACGGGGAGATAAATGTTTGCAGGACGAGTTTTAATGGGTTTTAAAGTGGTTTCCAGTCGTTCTTGCGAATATTGAGCTCTACGTGAGGACCTGTCCAACCCTCTGAGTGATGTACGATATTTTATTCGAAATCAGTGTTTTATGAGACTGTTGGGCCGTCTAAAAAGTGAGTCTTGATGTTTATGATACCCTCGGTCGTAAAAACATACGACTGACGTGGCAGTCATCTGCTTGGCTGTGATTGGTAATCTCGTATGGCGCGAAATTTGAAAAAGGTTTGGTTCGAGCTAGAGTATTATAATTATATGTCTATAGAAAAATTAAATTACTCTCAATATTTCAGTTTAGAGGCGTTCGGAAGATTTTAAACTGAAAAATTCAAAGCTTTCTAAGAGTTTCGAAAGTTCAAAGAGAATACAAAATTTCTTTAGATTCCAGGGAAAATTTTGAACGATTTTTTGCTTTGAAAAATTAATTTTAAGAAATCATTTAAAAAGACTAAAACATTTCAAAATATCTATAAAATTGCTAGAAAAGAATTTGAATGATTAAAAATTTTTTTTTGAATTTTCAAAAACTTCAACATTGTTTTAGGAAAAACTAGAATCACTTTGAAAGGTATTTCAAGGTTTTGAAAAAATTTGAAAATTTTGAAAGGTTTTGAGAAGTTAAGAAAATATTCTTCAGATTTCTGCGAAAATTTTAAATAATTTCATTTTTTTAAATTCAATTTAAAGAGAACAAATGATTCAAAAGGTTTCCAAGATTGTCAAAAAAGAATTTGGAAGATCTTAAGACAACTTTTTCAATATTGGAAATTTTTTCCAACATTTCTGGAAAAATTGAATCATTTTTTAAAGGAATTCGAAAGTTTTGAAAAATTTTCAAAAATAATTCAAAATCGGAAAATATGAGAAAAATTTTGAATTGAAATGTAGAAGTTTGAAGATTTCAAAATAAAATTCCTAATCTTTTCAAGGATTTTTTAAGTAAAAATTAATGTTAAGAGATTACTAAAAAATTTAACCCTTTTCAAATAATTTCCAAAATTGTCAAAAAAAGATCTGAAAGGTTTAAATAAAATTTTTTGGAAAAAGTATATTTTACTGGAATCCCAAAAAGCATATTTTTTGATGACCCAGAAGTATGAAATTTCTACTTTCAATTAAAAATAGAGTAATAGTCCTAGCGAAAAACTAAAAACAGCCCTGGATATGTCTTAGCTATATCTCTAGGTTTTTTTCATTTAAAAAAAGTCATTTTTTAAACAATTGGATTGTTAATCAACATTCTGCCTTTATTATAAACAAAAGTATTAGTCGTAAAGGAATTTCAAGAATATAGGAAGATTCCTCACTACCATATCTCTAAGTGTTTTTTTTTTAATTCCTGAAATAAACAAATTATTTGAGAAATAACATTTTTATTAACATTTTTCCAGATTTTTTAAGTTTAGCGACCAAAATATAAGCAAAACATATACTAATACAAGATTAAATCATTATTCAAGCTGCCCAAACATTTAATCATCAATAATTAATGAATTATCTATTATTCTTATCCCTTCCACTTTCAATCCTTCACGTTACGCCATGCAGCATATAGATTTAAAAATTAAGCCTTTATCATAAATAAAACTGTAAGTCCTATCGAAAAAGTGAAGATACCCCTAGAATCATCTCGGCAATATCTCCAGGTGTTTTTTTTTCATTTTTTTAAAGTCATTTCTTAAACAATTAAATTGTTTCCAATTTTTATGAATTTATTTATCAATAACGGAAAACAATTAATTGTTACTCACTGAAACATAACATAGCCTAAAGTATCATAATTGAAAAAAGAATTCAACAATAAGCAAAAGTGAAGATACCCCTAGATTCATCTCGGCAATATCTCCAGGAGTTTGTCTCATTTTTTAACAATATAATTAACAATTAACGAACAATTCAAACAATAAACAATTAACTGGGAACGGTTTTCTTGATATTTATTCATACGTTCTTTGATTCCAAAAAAATGATGTTTAAACAAAATTGTCCCACACCCGCGACTATGGAGTCGCCCTCAATCCATGAAGGCGCTACATGCTTCGTTTAAAGAATCGACATTTTCGGTTGATATTTTGTCATTTTTAAATATATATATATATATATATATATATATATGTATATATATATATGTATATATATATAAATTAATTAATTAATAAAAAAAAATTAATGTATACAAAATTTAGCTACAGGACAAACAAAATTTGTGTGAATTACCCTAAATGACTGAATGACTCTAAATTGAGTAAAAAATTTGATTGTGTATTTATAATTTTTCATTAGTGTTCACTGTTAATACAGTACGTATATAAAATTTTCCAGATTTTTTAAACCAAAATGAAACATTTTGTTTCCATTTTTCAAAAAATCCGGTGAAAGTGGGGATCATTTGCTCGCCAACAGAAAGAAATTTACAATTCTAGGTTTTAGAAAACCAAGAAAAAAAGATTTCATGAGTCACCCTAACAGACGTGTTGCGTTATTTTTAAATGTTCGATCGTGAACACATCTATTCAACGATTACAAGACAAAAAAAGAAAGATAAGGAGTCCCTAAAAATAGAGAAAGATGCGATGTTCAAAACTACGAAACTTCTCTTAATTGGAATATGTGGTTTTACAGGCATATATGTTTCGACCTTCATTTTTCTTGTTTTAATCCACGTCGAAAAAGTTTCCTTTACAGTTTTTGATCTTGGTCATGACCCTATTCAAATCAAGGTTAAGTGGCCTATGATCTTCGATCGATTCAAAAAGTGGTTTAGATATCCACTTCGAACTTCGTGCTAAAAGAGAAATGAATC
Organism: Andricus quercusramuli; assembly: GCA_932178445.1. NCBI lineage: Eukaryota > Metazoa > Arthropoda > Insecta > Hymenoptera > Cynipidae > Andricus > Andricus quercusramuli. Next base: position 656,979 of record CAKNXH010001294.1, on the reverse strand, counting down.
TTGTAATTGAACATTTAAATTTAAAAGCTTGTCTCTCCTTATTCAGAGCGAATTTATCTTGAAATACATTTTAAATCAGTTATGAAAAAGTGTCGTAGAAATAAAGAAGTTCTAAAGTCAATGCAGTGACTCTGCTTGCTTAATCAAATATGAATAGTAATTACTTCAATTAATTAGCGAATGAATCCAGGAGCACGGCGGAAGACTCTTCATGGCAGCGCGTCATTTCGCATGAACGTCTTTAGAATTCAGAAGACACTTTGCCTTTCTTTTTACTTTTAAGGTTATTATTAAATAATTAAATGGCAGAGCTATATTCAGGCTTCCGAGGGTCCTCAGCTCGTCGTTATAGATTCGATGGGAGCGAAAGTTGGCTCGATATTTCCTCGGTTCTCGCCACTAATTCTTCACTTTTCACCTACAAAATATTTTTTTTAATTCTTCGCTGAATGGGTAAAGTGGGAAAACGTTGCTCATACAAAGTTATATTGTAAACAACGTATACTGATCATATTTTTCCTATACAAAAGATTTTCTACACAGAAAATTTCCTGCACTGAATTTCATACTGTTATGTTTTTCCTGCACAAAATATTTTCCGCACATAATATTTTCCACACAGAATTTAATACTGTTATATATCCTTTCTACACCAAATATTTTCTGCACAGGATATATATTATCATAATATTATTATTATTTTAGTAACGAGCATCGGGAACGTTAAATAGAATAAAATAATTTCTACATGTAACTATTTTTGTAGGATATACTCTGTGTAGAAAATATTTTGTGTAGAAAAAATATTGGACAGAATATTTTTATGTACAATAGTTTAAGAATAAAATAATGACTATTTACTTCTGTATAGGATATATTCTATGTATAAAATATTTTTATTAGGAAAAATATAACGGTAGGTTAAATTCGGCGTATGAAATATTTTCTGTAGAAAAAATTCGATCAATATACGTTGTGTATAATATATTATGTGTACAATGTATTTGTGTAGGAACGTATGCTACGCGACTAAAATAATATTTCTCAAACATATTAATATAATTCTAAAAAAGAAATGAATATTCAACCGAATAGTAACATTTTCAAGTATAAAGAGGTATTTTCAACATAACAATTGAACTTTCAACCAAAAAAAATTGCCTTCACAAAATTCTGAAATTTTCTAAAAAGTAGATTAATTTTTAACTAAATAGTCGACTTTTTAAGCTAAATCGTGAATTTTCAAGCAAATATTTGTAATTTTCACCAAATTTGGTAATTTTCTACCCAAAACAAAACAAATTTTCAACAAAAAAATTTATTTTTAACTGAATAGCTGAATTTTCATCCCAAGAAATGAATTTTATCTTAAAAAGGACAAATTTTTAATGAAATTCATGTATTTTAAACTAAGAAGATACATTTTCAACAACAAAAAAAACGAATTTTCTACAAAATAGCACAATTTTCATCGAAATAAATAACTTTTTATCCGAAAATAGAATCGGTAAATTTTCAGTAAAAATAAATTTTCAATCAAATAGAATAAATGTTCGAAGAAATAGTTAATTTTTCAACAAAACAGATTAAATATCTATTGAAAAAGATCAATTTTCCAAAAAAAAATGAATACTTCAGTTTTTAGTCACATAAGAGAATGTTTAACTACAATTATGTATCTTCAATCAAACAAATGAATTTTTATATTTTCCAATTTTTAATCTACAACCTAAAAGATTAATTTTTCACCAAAATGGAATACTCAAATTTTCAGCATTTCAACAAAATGGTTAAATTTTCAACCAAACAAGTGATTTTTGTATGCAAAAAGATGAGGTTTCAACTAATGACACTTTTCTACCAAAGTAGATGAATTTTCAACTAAAGTGTTGAATTTTCACTTAAAACAGATGCATTTGAACGTAAAAAAGAATAGTTCAATTCTCAGTAAAAAATTTACAAATAATTTTTCAACATAAATTTCCAACTAAATAGTTTGAACAGTTGATGTGATGTTAGTCCAAGTAATATTACTATATTAATAAACAACAAATTTTTAACAAAAAATAGAATAGTTAATTTCTTATAGAAGTGAATTAAATGTCAGTTATAAAAAATACTTTCAAACTAAAGAAAAACGAATTTTCAACTAAAATTATCAGTTTTCTACTAAAAAATGGACTTTTAAGAAAGTAGTCCAACTTTTGAACAAAGTCTTGAATTTGTAACATAAAAAGATGAATTTTCACCAGAAAATTCATTAGTGGACATTTCAGCAAAAAAAAATTAATTTACAATTAAAAGAGTTAGACTTAAACAGTAAATACGATTTTTCAACAAAATTGTTCGGTCTTAAACTAAAACAGATTAATATTCAATCAAAGAGACGAATTTTCAACGAAGAAGATTCATTTTGGATAAAAAAAGACGAATTCGTAATAAAACAGCTGAACTTAAATAAACAGACTTTTCACTCAAATTTTTGAATTCCTACAAAGTAGATTGATTTTTGACAAAATAGTTGAATTTTTAACCAAACTCATGAATTGTCAATGTTAAAGACTGATTTTTTACCAAAAAGACGAATTTTTAACAAAATACATTAATTCTCAACAAAAATGTAATAGTTGATATTTCTTCAAAGAAAAGATTTTTATGTAAAGTGAAAAAAAAGTTGATTGAACCAAAAAATTTAATTTTCATCTGAATGATTGAATTTTCAATCAGTTAGTTAAATTTTCAACACAAAAGGTTAATTTTCTACCAAAAACGATGAATTATTAAGGAAATACATAACTGTTGAACCAAAGAGTTGATTAATTAAACAATAAGATTCATTTTCTGCCGAAAAGACAAATTTTCAACAAATTACGTAAATTTAAACTCAATAGGTTGAACAATGGATAAGATGTTAGTCCAATTTCTATTTTTATTAATTTTTTTAATTTTATTTTTTTCGTTTCTAAAAATATTGAACCAAGTGGTTGAGTTTTCATAATAAAAAATCAGTTTTTGACTAAAAGTGGAGTAGTTAAATTTCCATTTAAGAGAGATAATTTTCAATGAAAAACCCATATTCTGCAAAACAGTTTCATTTTGTACTGAATAGTTGAATTTTCTACCAAATTGTTGAATTCTTAAGCCAAAAAGATTAATTTTCTACAAAAAAGTTTAATTTTCAACTGGATTCTATGAATTTGCAACAAAATTGTTAATTTCTAACCAATCAGTTAAACTTCCTACAAAATATTTCAATTTTCAGTTTAAAAAAGTAATTTTTCAGTTAGGAAAATTAATTTCTTAGGAAAAAAAATTTCAACTGAATTATGAATCTTTAACCCAAAAATCGAACTTTTGAAGAAGTAGTTCCATCTTCAACCAAGGAGTTGAATTTTCAATCTAAAAAGATGAATTTTTAACCAAAAATGTAATAGTTGACATTTCAACAAAAAAGATTTTTATTTTAAAAAATAGCTGAATTTAACAAACGAAAATAAATTTATATCAAAACATTTGAATTCTCAACTAAGAGAGATCAATTTTCAGCCAAGCAGTTGGATTTTCAACCAAGAAATGTATTTTCCACCAAAAAGTGAAATTTCTATAAGAGATAAAATTTTAAACCAAAAAGATTGATGTTCTATAAAATAGTTCCATTTTTAACAAAACAAAAAAAATTTGTTACTCGAGAACGAAAAAAGATTCCAATCAAATTGTGGAATTCTCAAACCAAAAGAGACATAATTTTCAACAAATTACATAAAAACCTCGACTTTCTGACAAGAATAATTTTTGTTAAATGTATATAAACATATATAGTAAAAGCTAGTATTTTATGTATTGATGACAATTTATATTTAAAAAACTGCAAAAAATCATGATTAGAGCCAAAAAATCGCAAAACCAATTTTTGTTCTTATAGGCTTTTTTGGGACCCTATAAAATAGACTCGATTCACCAGATATTGACGATTCTGAATCAAATTTACAAAAACGTCTTTTTTCTTATGGGAAATACGTGTTAAACTTCATGGGCTTTGCGGAACCCCTAATTATAATTTTTTTATTGCATTCAATTTTTTATGGATTCGAACAAATTTTCAAGCTATATACATAAAAATTAAAACAAAAATCTAATGCATTTTTGGACTACTGGATACCCTGTTAATGTCAGAAAAAATTCACTCAATTCTGTGTCGTTTTTCTAGCTACAAGCTAATTGTAAGTCAAGGACAGTTGTAATTTCATTGTCTGTTTTTTGTCATTCGCCTCGAACAGTGGTAGAAATTATCTAACTGTCTTCGTTATCACGAACATTATTCACCGGGTGATAGACGTCGGATATCTGGAGCCGATAAAGTGGCGCGCGCGCGTCCGCTCCTTGCGTTATCGACAATGTCGTGGCCGTGCGGTACCGATCGAGTAGGCTCTAGGTGACCGTACGTGAGCGAAGATAATGTAGAGGCAGAGTTGGTAAGAGCCTCGTTGGATTCGATTGTCAAAGTTGGAGGCGCCCCGCAGCTGTAATGAGCGGGCATTCATGTGTCCTCAACTTCCGCTTCTTCAGACACCAGTAATGTCATAGTTTGCCCCTTTTTCTTGAACACTTGACCTGGTTTAGACCCTGCCAGTGCAGCACTGACCTTTTTCTGGGTCTCAGACAAAGGCCAAGGAACGTAGTAAACCTACCCACTTCCTACGTTTTGCCAATTTCCCTTTCTCCAGTTTCTGCTCTCTTACTCTCTTTCATTCTCTGCGACTTCAAATTTCTTAACTCTTTCCTTTTAACTGTTAGGGAGGGTAAAATAATAGGTTTTATTAAGATGACCAGCAGGGTGGTCCATATATTTATATCTGTAAAAAATCTAATTTCGATTTTTTGTTTTTTGGTTGATGCCAACATTAACTCGTGCCCCCGGGCTTTCAAAATTAACATCGGGGATTAAATGGAAAAGGCTCGTTTTGCAACAAATAGAAAAAAAGTACTTGTTATCAATTTTTTGTTAATTAAAGTGTAGTCACGTAAGAAATGTTCATTATGTTGAAAGAACAAATTTAAATTCTAGAAATAGCCAAATAATGCATTTTTTATTTAATTGTAATTAAATAATTTTCTAATGTAAACGATTCATAGCAAGAAGTCATTACAAGATCTAGGCTGCTAAGCTGTTCAATTCCGGAGAGAAAGGGGAATTTTATGTATGAATACATAACATCAAAATTCGTTTAAACAAGTGTTCTTAGCAATGACGATTGTTTACTGTCATTGAAATGTCATAGAAGTTATTTATTTAAAGTTGATTGCGTCAAAAGAGCCAAGTGTGTATGTCCATAAATATCCAAATAATAAATTTTGGAATTAAGATTGTTCAAACAATTATCAATGTTTACTCAATTACCAAATATGGTACTTGGGTTTCATTGACAAGTAATAAATGATCGATTCCGTACAAAGATGTATTTATTCCAGTATAAATACCTGATATAATTGTTAATAAAATAATGAATTATTCATTAAATTTAATTAGTTCAACTAAAAAACTCTTTTTCCCTAAATTGTGGAAATTTAGTGCGAATCAAATGACGAGTCGCTGCCAATTCAATACATTTTTACACATAAACGTTGCTATTGAACATTTTTTTTTGATAGTCTCTTCATGTTGTTTTGGTATTTTTGAATTAATCCATGTACTTTTTTTTACGGTACACTTCAAGAGTCGAAACTTCTTTCTTTTTCATCTTTTTTAATCTTAATATGTAAAAATTCGAATTTCGATTTTTGTAGATCACCCCCCCCCCTCCCTATTTGTACGTTTCCGGGAGAAAAAAAATTGCGTATTTTTTTCAAATCGGTCAACAATAACCTGTGCCTCCAGGCTTTTGGAATCAACATGGGGTTTTAAATGGAAAAAGCTCGTTTTTCGAAAAAATTGACAAAAGGAATACTTGCTATTAACTTCTTGGTAATTAAAGCTTCGTAACCTCTTAACATATGTTCAAAGATTAATTTCCACTTAATAAACTTCAGTTTTGACACCCTCAACCCCCTTGTATGGTATGCGGAAAATGACCCAAAAAATGCAAAATAGCAGTTAAAAGTAAAATTCATGATAAACACTGTATTTTTTTAAACTTCTAAAAATGAATTACTTTCATTCGATAAGTCACCAGTTATGAATTATTTTTCAACTAATTTTCAATTGTTTAGACAATTATTGTTTATTGAAGCAATGTTTCCGTCTATAAATCCTAAAAAAAATATTATTTTTTGGGATACGTTTTTACGTTTTTACGATTACATTTTTGGGATACGTTAGTTGATGAGTTTCAAACTTAATGTTACTTCTTCAAAATTTTTGGTAATTATTTAAACAGTTTACATTTGTTTAAACAATTTTTTCCTAAAATCTGAAAACGTTATTATTTTTTGAAATTAAGGACAAAGTTAACAAATGTTGAGAGTAATATATTTTTTTCAACGATATTTTGGCAATTATTTAAACAATTTTTTTTCTGGTAAATCTGGTAAAGTTACTATAGTGCTTTCTGGAATCGATAACGCGTTTAATGATTGTTAAAAGTGATATTTTGTATAAGAGACAGTGTACAATATAATTTAAACAATTTTGATTTGTTTAAAAAAATGTTTGTTACTTGAAGAACGAACTTTTCCCATTTGAAACCCTATATCAACTTCGAAAGCCCGTGGGCACTGGTTGATGTTGGCCGTTTTGAAAGAAAGGGAATTTCTTTTTCCGGCAAGCAAACAAATTGGGGGAGATCGATCGCCAAAAATCAAAAGTCGAATTTTTGGACCACACTAGCGACTAGTTGTCCTCGTTTATCAGGATATATCGTGCTTTTTTTATCGGTGTCCTGATTTTCCGATTTCGTTAATAGTTTCTGAGGGCGCAGTCTCATTGCGACTTTTCAATTCAATTTCAAAAACTTCAAATGTGTGAAATTTTACAAAATTTTGAATTTTATAAAATAAAAATTTCAAAATCGCTTTCAAAACTAAATTTCAATTTATTTCGTTGATATTCAAAATGTTAAATTTTGAAAAACTCGCTTCGGGAATACTGCGTGCTGTTGGCCCGTCGTGGGTGTGGTGAGTCCACACTTTTAGTTATCTGATTGAAAAAAAAGAAAACATCGAATTTTTTAAACAAATTGAAAGTTCTGAAAAGTATTTTAAATAATGAACATACTCTACAGATTATACTTAATTATTTAAACGAAAATGTTGACCTCGAAAAAGTTATTTGATTATTTTCTTCAAAATTCAACAGTTTTGTTGGAAATTCGTCTCTTTGTTCGAATACTAACTTTTTTGTTGAAAATTCATTGGGTTGAAAATTTAGTTATTTTGCTAAAAATTAATTTTATGCTTCAAAAATAATTTTTTGACAATAAATATAACTATGAAATTCTACTCATATCAAAAAGAAAGAAAAACTTCGAATTTCCTAAACAAATTGGAAGTTCTGAAAAGTATTTTAAATAATTAACTTAGAGAATGAAAATAAAATTTTATTATTCTCTTCAAAATTCAATAGTTTTGTCGAAAATTCGTCTGTTTGGTCGAATATTACCTTTTTTGTTAAAAATTCAACTGTTTTGTTTTTGTTTGGAACCGGCATAAATAGTTCTCAATTCCTTGAACTCCCGTAAAATCTGATTAAACTGCTTGAAGTCCCTCAAAGCCCTGTAAAATCCCTAAAAAAATTAAGATTCTTTCCGACTATGTAATACCTTTAAACTCTCCAAATCTTTTGAAGTCTATACAAATATTGTAATTCCTTAAAATACTTTGGAGTCCTTACATATGCCCTTAAATCTCTCAAAATCTGTTGAAATTCTTTCAAATCACTAAGAATTCTCTACGAGTCTGAAATATTTCATATAAAAATATGATTAAGTTTTTTTCGCAATTTTAATTCTATAGAACCAAATAAATGTCAATACAATATAATATTATGATGTGATAGAATCACTGATGACATCAGAGTTATAAATGTTAGTAAAACACGCACTATACTTTTGTAGATAATAATCGCCACGGTCTATAAAATAGCGGGTGTTTACCTTTTTCCCTCGAAAGCATCCAAAATGGCGCTTTGAAAGAGATTCTTTTTGATGATGCCATTTTCAAATATTTTTTATTATTTTTTATATCATTTTATTTTCATGTAATAGGGCACGGTGAATGTCAACCAGCTTCAACCGAAATTTCAAAATTTCCAGGTGGTTAAAATAATGGTTATAACTGTTTGCTCATATTTTGAGGAAAAAGAAGCCTATTATATTTAAAATCCATAAATTAAATAAATAAGTATAGAAATTTTTTTTCTAACGTTCCTACGATTTGTTCAATTGCAGATAAAAAATATGCGAACATTATCCGAGGAGAAAATTTTACAAAAAAAGTCCAGTAATCCATGTGTATAAAAAGTTTTTCAAATAATTTTTTTTTTTTTGATATTCGAAATGTTGAATTTTGAGAAAAGCGCTTCCACAATCTTTTTATTTTTTTTTTGCGCAATATATGCGCACACTATGTATGAATAATATTCCACAGAAAAACTTCTTGTAATATTTTTTTTAGGTTAAAGTTAGTTGAGGATCACCGCGAGGGGAAATTATTTCTTTCAAATAAAATTAACGTAGGTACTAATATTACATTCGAACTGAAATCCTTGAAAATGCCTGATTTTACAAATAAAAATATTTCTATTTCAACTAAGTAGATGAATTTTTAACCGAATAGTTGAATTATCAACCAAGACGATGAATTTTTAACCAAGAGATTAATTGTATACCAAGAAAGACGAATTTTCAAGATAAATTTTGAGCAAATTTTCAATTAAATTATGAATGCTAACCAAAAAAATTAATTCTCAACTATGTTGAAAATTAAACATTTAACCAAATAGATGAAGGTTCAACCAAAAAAGATGAAATTTCAACAAAAAATGTAATAGTTGATATTACAAGCAAACAAGATTTTTATTTTAAATCAAGAACAGTAGAATTCATAAATTTTAAACCAAAAAAGTTAAATTTTTAACCAAACAGTAGCATTCTAACCAAAAACCATCAATTTTTTACTGAAAGAGATGAATTTCCAAACCAAAAAGGAGAATATTTAATAAAATAGTTAAATTTTTAACCGAACAGATGAACAGATGAAGATATAAAAACTGTCGAATTCATAAAAAAATATTTGAAAAAAATAGATTTTTCAAGCAAATTATTGGGCTTTAAAGCCAAAAAAAAAACGATTTTTCAACAAAATGCGTACATTTTTCACTACAATAGTTTATTTTAAACTAAAATCATGAATCTTTAACAAACAAACAAAAATGTGTTTTTAACGATCTAGTTCAACTTTTGGCCGAGTAGTTGAATTCTCTACTAATAAATATTTCAATTTTAAATTGAGAATAGTTGAATTTATCCAAAAAAGAAGTATTTTCTATGAAAAGATATAAATTTTCAACAAAACAGTCTAATTTTTAACCGAAAAAGATTTTTCAGTCAAGAAAGATAAAAAATTTGACCAAATTATTCAAGTCTCAACCCCAAAATATGAATTTTCTACAAAAAGGTTGAATTCTCAACGAGAAATTAAGTTTCTGAACTGAAAACACGAATTCGTAACAAAATTGTTGAATTTTTAACCGAAAAAGTAATGAAAGAAAGAAAATTTCAAACAAACTGTTAAATTTTTAGTCAACAAGTCCAATTTCGAACAAAAAGTTGAGTTTTTAAGTCAAAGTTATAAGTTTTCAACAAGAAAGTTAATTTTCCATAAAATATTCGAACTTTGTTCAAAAATATTTTTTTTTTCGGAAAAAGGCCCGTTTTCACCTAAAATTCAACTACTGAGCCGCTGTGATCTCTAATATCTATACCTAATCATCCAATTTAAGTCCTTCATAAGAGTTATCGCCAACGGCGATACCATGCTGAAAACACCAGTTCTCGTTAGATCACTGAAGTTAAGCAGTATTGGGCGCGGTTAGTACTTAAATGGGTGACCGTTCGGGAATACTGCGTGCTGTTGGCCCGTCGTGGGTGTGGTGAGCCCACACTTTTAGTTATTTACTACAAGAAACTATTCACCTAGAAACACTACCCGAATCGGGTAGTGTCACGGCTACCCCGAAAGGGAAATGGCTTAATTGTATACATCCATAGAATTTCTGTCCGCGGAATTAGGTGATGCGGGTGTCGCGGGACCGAAAGAGAGAAAAAGCTGCTCAGTCACGCGTGACAAACAGCTTCAGGTCCAACTCTCAGAGCATTATTTGCATCAGGTTGCGTCATGCATACAAATCCAACAGAAATGATTCATACGACCCCGCCTGTTTACGTTTGGAGAGAACGAATGTTGTGTTCGATTTAAGTGAAGGCCATTTAGGACTAGAACCGAAACCGCACTTGAATGGGATTCCCAGTGTAATTTTTTTACTAGATTTTGGTGGAAATAAGTTTTGAGAAGATCGAGCAGAAGATTTGATTGAAAATACACAATTACAAATTATTTTTACACCTAAAAAGTTGAGCTAAGTCTTTACTCATGATTAAACTTTTTGTTAAATAAATAAAGAACTAACACTCAAGTAACAGCGCATTTTCACCTCATCCCTTTTCCATATATATTCAAATGTCCCAGATTTACTCTCTGAATTCGGTCACCCTCGTTCAAAGATACGAAAATGAAAGCGCGGATCAATTCTACCGAAAGGATGTATTCGTTGCTCACTTTTTCCATTCCGAAAACAATGAGGCACGACTGCTCTTTCAAGTATAAAAGTGAAGAAAGAAGAAAGAAAATGATGCCTCTACTCTTGCTTTTGGCTTCACGCCGAATAGAAGATTTCCGCAAAACGACCTGTACCGGGTCTCTGGGTCGACTTTCTGGCGCCGTGTCCGTCCATAACCCGCTGTTACTACTGAACATTTTCTGTCTCTTCCACTCTCACTGGCAATGAGTACTAAGCAGTCACGACCAGTCTCAGTCCTGTAAACTGGAAACGATTGGCACTCTGATTTTAAGGGCTACAAACTTTATGGATACTTTCAAGTTCTCGATTTATTTCACACATACCTTTCAATCCCGTAGTAGAACTTCCAGAACTCGCGTGAAACTGTTTTAAGAAAATTAGATTTGCCTTAATGGTATAATACATTATAAATTGAGGGTTGAAATACAGAACTCAATAACCAATATTTTTACCGAAAATAGGGTTTTCGAATACCAAATTCTTAAGAAATCAAATATTAGTTGTATTAAAAGGATTTGAGGTAAATCTCATTATCAATATAATAATGAAGAGAGAGACAACTAAAAACTAGATAACTGACTTTGTATTTGTCTCCCATCTTCTTCTTCTTCTTTTTAGGGTTCCGTAGCGTCGGGCAGATCCTTTATTATTTCAGTTAGGTGTCCGCCCGGAAGTCGTCCTTTTTTCTAAGAGGGGAAGGAAGAGGAAATTATGGGCAACAATAGGAGGGGAGTTAGGGGGAGTGAGGAGTGGTGATGGGATGGAAATTAGGGGTAGCGAGGGGAAATTATTGGCGGGGGAGAAGGGAGGTGTGGGGGAGTGAGGGGAGGGGAATAGTGGAAGTGAGGGAAAATGAGAGTAGGAGAATTGTGGGAAGGGTAGTAGGGGGAGTAAGAGGAAGTGAGAGTAGGAGAATTGGGGGAGTGAATAAGGAGAATAAGGAGAATAAGGAAAGTGAGGGGAGGGAATTAGTGAAAAAGAAGGAAAAGTAGGGTAGGGAAAATTTTGCGTGGGGCAGTGTGAGGAGGGGAGTGGTGAAAGTAAGATAAAATGTCGTGCGGGAAATGAGGGTATGTGAAATAGGGAAAATTAAGGTCGGGGAAATAAAAGAGAAAGGAATGAGTGGGAATTATTGGAGGGAAAGTAGGGAAACTGAGGAAAAATGACGGAAGAAGAAGTGAGGGGAAGTAGGGGACAAGATTGTCAATGATGGAGGATAGTGAGGGTTGTGAGGGGATAGCTAGTAGGGTAGTGCAGGTGAGTAGGAAAGGGTTAGTGCAGTTCGGGGAAGTAAAGAAAGGGGAAAGTAATGGAGGAAGAAGTTGGGGAAGGAAGGGGAAGCAAAGCGTGAAGTAAGGGGTGGTGAGGAAGAGGAATGTAGGAGGAGTAGGGGCGGAAAAGAATGCGTGGAGGAGGTTTGAACGACTTATTGGATTTTTAATAGGCTACTGTAATAATAATATAATTGACGCGTTCTGGATATTTGTTTTGTTTAAATATTGCAATAAATGCAAAAAGAGCGAGAAATTAAGGTTTTCTTCGATCATACAAGTCAATAAGTCTCATTACTTCTTATTGATACATTTTTTCTAACAAAATAAAAAATTCTTTTCTTTAATAGAAAAATCCCTTAAATAATACTATTTGACGCCTTGCCATCAGGAACGATATTTATTATTTGCTTGAAAATTCACCAATTTTTTCAAAAATTCATTTAAATATAACTGTATTGGAAGGCATTTTTTTGAAATTGAGATGACTTTTATGCTCATAATTTATAAATATTCGCGCCAGGAAATACGAGAGATATTTTGTAGTTTATTGCGAATAATTGCTGTAATTTGGTTGCCGCTGAAATCACGAAAAACGCGGGTTCAATGGAGTTTTCGCATTGGGCAATAAATCGTTCTCGAAAAAATCGGGAAAGTTGCGATAAAAGCATACGGAAAAGACGAATGTTCTATAAAACAGTTCAGTTTTAACCCGAACAGATGAGTTTTCAACAAAAAAGTTAATTTTGAGGCAAATTTAAACAAATATAAAATAATATAAAAATTTACTTATTTATATTATTATATTTATATATTATATTTATATTTATATATTCAAATTTAAATTTAATTTCAAACTGAAAACGATCAATTTTTTTTAATAATGGAATAATCGAATTTGCATTGGAAACATTGATTCTAAAAAAAAAATGAACTTTTAACCGAAGAGATGGTTCTTCAACTAATAAAATGAATTTTTATCAAAGTAGGTCAACTTTCAACTAGCCGTTGAATTTTCAATCAAGAAGATTAATTTTCTATGAAAAAAGACAAATTAGCGAAAAATATATATAAATTTTCAAACAAACAGCTGAATCTTCAACTAATAAAATGAATTTTCAAAAAAGTAGATCAACTTTCAACTAAACAGTTCGCAACAAAATACACACATTTTTAACCAAATTGTTGAATTTGCAACTAAAAATCATAATTTCCAACCAATAATGGAATATTTCAATATATAGTTAAGAAGATTGATTTTCCACCTAAAATTAAAAATAATTTACTTTCCATTGCACGGATTAATTATTAGGTTCTATTAGTTGTAAAATGAAATAACTAATTTTATTTTTACAGGCATTTGAAGAAATTGTTTCTAACATTTATATTTTCCGTGTTTGGGGTTCTAAAAATGAAAATAATATGCAAATAGAGATATAAATTGTGAAGGTTTAAAATTTTAACTTTGTCGTTTATGGATTTCTGTCCAATCCATTATTTAATAAAATTTGAATTTTCGTGAAGAGAAATATTCCGCATATTAAATTAGCATTAAATTCACAACCACCAATGGTTAATAATCTGCATCAATTATTGAGTTTGGCACAAAATCAACTGCTGATTTCGTGCGACACATATGCAATATGTGTCGGCGTGACACGTATTTAATGTCATCAAACCAACGAGTTTACATCAGTGGAACATCGAAATTCGATCGAATGTCGAGTTGTCAACTTGAAGACTGAATCAACGAAATTATAGTCCTTTAGTCCTTATCCATCCATTTCGATTTCTAAAGATCTCACGTGCTCGGATATCCATTAGAAAAAATGTTTCCGATTTTCCACGTGAAAAGATTCATGAGACCAAAAGCTCTCATAAATCCTAGCACGATTTCAGTGGGAACTCAATTTATCCGCAGTATCGAACTTTTGTCACGGAAATTGCCAATGAAAATTCTCTTCAATAATTCAAAGTGAATAATGTTCGATTTTTAATTATCACAGTCTTTTTATCAATTATGACATAGATAACACTGGAAAAATAATTTTTTTAAATGGTCCGCTGATGGCCACTATTTCTTGACTTTCGTTTGAAAAATATTTTGAAACTTCTTCGCTAATTTTGCCGACAACATTTTTTTCAGGAATTTATTTAGGAGTCACCGAAAAATAACGTTAGACAATTTGGTGTTGGGAGTAGGGGTTGATAAAATCGGTTTCTTACGTAAGAAATATTTTTATTTTATATCGAAAACAGTTGAATTGAGCCAAAAAGGACAAATTTCTAATAAAATAGTTGAATCAGAATAGCTGACAGATGAGCTTTCTGAAAAACAGTTGCATTTACAACAAAATAGATTAATTTTCAACCAGAAAGATAACTTTTTAACGCGGGAGATCAATTTTATACCAAAAAAGAAGAATTCTCCACGAAATACATAAATTCTTAACCAAATAGTTGAATATTGAACCAAACTGATTAATTTTCTACCATAAAGAAAAATTTTCAACAAAAGATGTAATAGTTAATGTTCCAACAACAAAAATTTTACTCTGAAATAAAAAAACGGTTGCATTTTGAATTAAAAGAATTGATTTTATCCCGAAAAATACGATTTTTGAACAAAATACATACATGTTCAACCAAAACAGATAAGTTCCCAACCAAAAATGGCATAGTTAAATTTTCAATTTGAAAGTTTACTATTGAGAAACAAATAAGCAAGCTAATTATTATCCAGTCAAATTCAACGAAAAAGGAGTATTAAGACATTAAATAAATATATATTTGCCTAGAAGTTGAATCCTCAACCAAGTAGACGAATTGTCAACAAGAAACTCAATTTTCAAGCAAGAAAGATGAATTTTCCACTATGAAAGATAACATTTTTACCTAAAAATGGATTCGTTAAAATTGAAGTTTAAACAAACAACAGAGAAATGAATTTTCAACGAGTTGAATTGAACTATAGAAGGAGACTTTTTTAGAAAATAGTTGAATCCTCAACCAAAATGATGAATTTTCAACAAATAAGATGAATTTTCTACCCTGTGTCTAGCCGTCCTGAAAAATTGAGAGAGCTGGAAAAAGGGATGGGCTAGTTGTCCCGAAAATTCAGGAAGACTAGCCAAGCGCTTATGAAAAATATTGTACTAGTTACCCTGAATTTAAGAAAAAAACCTGCCCTCTGGGTGGACATTCTCATCGCACACTGCGCGCGCGGCTCGCTTCGCTCGGAAGTTTGAGCGCTCCGAGGGCGCGCGACTGTTGGTTCTCGCGCTTCGCGCTTGATAATGCATATACCTCGCGCTGCGCGCTCGGTCTTTGTACTTCCCCCACATGTGCATAGACCTTTTAAAATTATAGGTCAAATCCTCGATAACTGTAATTAAGTGATTGTGAATTCTCTTTTGTTAAAGCTCCTTTGGCTTTAACCAATATATTCTCACCAGGTATGAGTACACTTGGAAGAGTATACCAAAGATCAATCCAATAGGTCAATTCTTTCAAAAGTTGCCGTGTTAACAAATTAAAAATCTACAAACATTCATACATACACACACACACACACAGAGAGAGAGAAAGACATATTTGTAAAAACCCGTTTTTCGAGATCATAGGGTCTCGACAAATAGACATTTGACATGAACGGAGGGGGTCGGATTTTACACAAATCTAATACCTTCTGTGATGAGAATGTAAAAAGAAGATTTTTAACAAAAAAAGGATTTCATGGAAATAATTATTTTTTCAAATAAATAGTTTAATTTTCTAACTGAAGGAGTTGAATTCCAAAACAAAAATATTATGGTAGACTTTCTAACCCAAACAATTAACTTTGATCCAAGAATCGTTGGATTTTCCTAGTGGGTTTTTTGAAAACAGGGGAAAAATAATTTTTGAAAAAAGGGGACAAGATCTTCTGCAAAATTCGTAAACTTTTTTGATATGTATTATCAGGAAACGTACAAACTTCTTCCCATCAAACTGGTAACGTTAGTAGTAGAGCTATGAGGCTACTGGAACACTTACTGATAGAGCAAAGTTATGTATCATGCTAAGTTTGAGGTTCTGTTCCATGTTAAGTTACCTACATCAGGTAATTACCATCTGCTAGTTTTGCAGATTCACCAATAGTCGGTAATGCTGCTTTTTCATCAACCACTAATGCAGATTTACCATCAGTCGGTAAGGCAGATTTCCCATCGGCAGAGAATGTAGATTCCCATCATGGATCAAGTCTCAGTCGGTATGCCGATGTTAAAAGCTCCGCCTCCAAGTGAGGGAAGCCGCGCCACGAGGTTTGTACGCCCGGAGTCGGTAATTTTTCATATTATCATTTCAACATCGGTCAGTAAAACATATGCCACCCCGTGCAGAAATCGCCCGATTTCGTACGTAATACCGATCTGGCCCTGATCGGGATTCCCGATCTGGCCCTGATCGGTACAACTCTGTGGCCCCTACTTGGGCCAGACCGGGTCAGACCGATTTCCTACTGAAACGCCATCTTCATGCGCTCATAGAATTAGTGCTGGGTATTGTTTTTTTATAGTGCAGTGAATTGATCAGTCAGTCCTCAAATAAATTAACCACCAATTAACTTGTCTTTTCTTAATAAATGTAAATGAAATGATTAAAGATGGTAAAGTAAGTGATCTGGAACTTAGAATTGATCAATCAGTTTAATTTATGAAGTTGGACGAGCCACAAAATTTGGAGTGTATGTTCGAAGGTCGAGAAGTGTGGTTATATATCTTTTTCCTCGATGTGAAATGGGAAGTTTAGCAATAGTATTTATTCTCCTGCCCTGTCTTGTGGATTACGTTTGGGCCAAGGAGTAAGAGTAAGGTAATTTACTTAATACTTCTTACACTTTTTTTTTATTTCTTTGAAACGTAACGGTTCTGAGAGCACGTGGTGCGTTTGTCAAATTTGAACATTTTAGAACTCTCTTCCACTTTCATCCTATAAATGCTGGCATGAACTGTTTTTATTTTCATTTCTCGGGACCAGTTTAATTATTATTAATCTAAATTATTTTATCATTTTTGAATTGTTTCTGTAAATACCGCATGTTTAATTTAATATGAAACACTTTAGATTCCCATGATTTGAAATCAAACTGTATTGTATTATCAACAAAATAGTTGAATTTTCAACCCAAGAAGATGAATTTTTAACGAAAAA
>CAKNXH010001294.1:604852-633835 GCA_932178445.1 Andricus quercusramuli | reverse complement strand
CAGATGTCCCTTGCCCAACTGTGCACGTGCACAGATGTCACTTGCCCAACTGTGCACGTGCACAGATGTCACTTGCCCAACTGTGCACGTTTATGTCCTTACGTAAGGGTTTATACGAGGATGATCCTTTGTATCTACGTATAATAAATTTTCAACAGTTAAAATTATTCAATCCTGGTGGAGTGGAGCGTATTAACTTTCTTAAAGTTAGTTTTAGAATATTTCAAATATTATTTTGATGAAATTATTCCTTTCAAATTATTGAAGATATGTGAAAATCTCTTTTCGTTCGACCCCCTTAAAAACGCGCCATTGCATGCACGTGAAGCAGGCGTAATGTGGCCACTTCCAGCCCAGTGACGTTCGGACAAGCGCACTCCGCCACCGGGCTGACATGAAACTTTGCGCCCGTTATATAGAACTTTAGGCCCGCTACACATACAAATACAGTACAGTGTGTGTCAAGGGCGTACGGCTATATTGACTCATCAAAATAGCCTTCTTTACGCCCTCGATACACAATGTACTATTTTGAATTTACTTTTCGATAGTTTCATCTTATTTAGCTTCTTTGAGTCTTCCAGTGGGTATAGAGACTTTCTAGTTACTTATCTGTCTTTGATTTGACCAAATCGTTTATTTCTTTTATGCCTTTTTTATGATTTCACAAAAAATAAACTGGAAAAGAAATTTTAAAAAATATTTGTAATGAGTGTTTTACTGTTGTTTATGTGGCAATGTATAATGACAGGTTACACATTTTTCTTGGTTAGAGAAATCTTAAGGTTTATTTATTTGGGTGGTTCACATGTTTTTCTTCAAATTTTCTTGGTCTCGCCCGCCAGATTTATTCAAACACAAAAAAGTAAGCACGTATTTTTCTCATTTTAAAATCAATTGATTTTTAGAGGTTGTTCAAAGCCTATGAATGTTCACGTGTATTTCCTCTGGAAAAAGGCCTTTTTGAAAATTTGCGATAGAATCGTTAATATTAAATTATCTTGCTGAACCTGGCACGATTTTTTTGAAAACTTTCTGCTTAATACTTCATAAGTGGAAAAATGAAGTGTTATGTCCCGCAAGAAAAAAAGTTCCCTTCCTCAAGCATGGGAGAAAAATAGTGCAACATTTTTTGAAATCGACGGATTCCAGAGTTTAACTTCCATAAAAACAACTATAAAACCTTACAAATTCTCTCTATTTATCGCATCTCATAAATTGGCCTAGTTTTAAGTGCTTTTTCGTACAAAAATTCATAATTGGTTCCGAATATAAAAACTGTACGGATCACTCCAAAGGTAAGATTCATAAATCTATTAAAATTTGTTAAATTGATATTTCCTAGTTAAATAATTATATTTTGCAGCCCAAAATTCGACTGTTAAACGATAAACTTTCCAAGACTATAGCCAGAAAGCGTTCGATTCTAAAGAACAAATGGGAGAAAGAATTCGGACATGCGCAAAAGTTTGAAAATCCCGCGAGCCTCACTTTCGACAAATTCAAAGAATTCAAGGAATTTACAGATTCTCTGAATTCCTTTAACTCTCTGAATTACTCCAATTCTCCGAATTCCTTGACTTTTTTTAATTCCTTGAATTTTCTGAATTCCTTGAGTGACATATGTGCACGTGCACAGATGGGAAAGGGACATCTGTGCACGTGCACAGTTGGGCAAGTGACATCTGTGCACGTGCACAGTTGGGTAAGGGACATCTGTGCACGTGCACAGTTGGGCAAGTGACAACTGTGCACGTGCACAGTTAGGAAAGTGACATCTGTGCACGTTAAAGTGCACATGAGTCCATCTGTGCACGTCTAAATTTCGACGTGCACAGTTGTCCAAGTACCATCTGTGCACGTGCACAGTTGTCCAAGTGACAACTGTGCACGTCTAAATTTCGACGTGCACAGTTGTCCAAGTACCATCTGTGCACGTGCACAGTTGTCCAAATGACAACTGTGCACGTCGAAATTTCGACGTGCACAGATGGGCTCCTGTGGTCTTGGACGTGCACAGTTGTCCGTCCGGCCATCGACGTGCACAGTTGGGCACGTGCAAAGTTGCTACGTGCAAAGTTGTCCGTCACCCAAGCAGGCGTAATGTGGCCGCTTCCAGCCCAGTGACGTTCAAACAAGCGCACTCCGCCACCGGGCCGACATGAAACTTTACGCCCGCTACACATACACACACACACACACACAAAATGTAAATATCTAATACAAGGTTCAGAACATTGTATTAGACATTTATCAACTGACAAAAGTTAAATTTAATGAATACAAGCTTTCTTTATGAGGAAGCGAAATAAATTTAAAGACAGATTTTCTTATATTCATAATAATTTGGAAGGAATGTTTTCATGAAAATAGCCTTTGAAATATTTTTAAGCCAACTTTAAAAAAGTTAGTACACTCCACTCCACCAGGATTGAATAATTTTAACTGTTAAAAATTTATTATAAGTAGATACAAAGGATCACAGTATAAGGTGCACAGTTGGGCGGGTGATATCTGTGCACGTGCACAGTTAGGCAAGTGACATTAGTGCACGTGCACAGTTGGGCAAGCGACATCTGTGCACGTGCACAGTTGGGCAAGTGACATCTGTGCACGTGCACAGTTGGGAAAGTGACATATGTGCACGTGCACAGTTGAAAAATAACATCTGTGCACGTGCACAGTTAGGCAAGTGACATTAGTACACGTGCACAGTTGGGCAAGCGACATCTGTGCACGTGCACAGTTGGGAAAGTGACATCTGTGCACGTGCACAGTTGGACAAATAACATCTGTGCACGTGCACAGTTAGGCAAGTGACATTAGTGCACGTGCACAGTTGGACAAGCGACATCTGTGCGCGTGCACAGTTGGGCAACTGACATCTGTGCATGTGCGCAGTTAGGAAAGTAACATCTGTGCACGGTCAAGTGCACAGATGGGCTCCTGTGGACTTGGACGTGCACAATTTCCCGTCTGGCCATCGACGTGCAAAGTTGCTACGTGCAAAGTTGTCCGTCACCCCGCTGGATCCAAATCCGTTGTCCGAATCTTCTCAACCTTAAATTGAAAAGGAAATTCCATTTAGGTCAAGAAACATCCTTTTGTCGCAAGAGGACATTTCTCTGAGTGGCGGACACACGTAAGTCGGATGAATGAATTTCACGAGTTTCTTTGAAAAACAAAATCCGGACCTGCTGGAGATTTTGAGACCACGGATTCGGATCCAGCGACCCCAAAACATATAGTAAACACGATCTGACCTCCAGACTTGAAAAAAAATTATGAGGTCTTATGAGGTTATGTAAGAACCCTGACGTGCTGGGTTTTTTGGACCTCGAATTCGGATTCAGCGACCCAAAAAACATATATTCAACATGGTTTGACCTCCAGGCCCGAACAACGATTTTTTTTGTGTGGCTGTGTAATCAGTTAGGTTTATCTAAAATAATTGTTTAAACAATTGATTATCATCTATAATAAAACTGTCTTAGAATAATGCTAGAAATTTGGAGTTTTTAAAAAAATTATCACATTTTGTCCACTTTAATTGGACTGAGGTAATAATTATTTAAAGGTAAAAAACAATCGTTTAAACAGTTTATTATTTTCAATAATATTGTCTTTGAATAATATCAGACATATGCGTTTTTTTTTCAAATATTCAATTCTTTTATTCACTTTTCACTCAGAGCGAGGTAAAAATTAATGCAATTCAATAAAAGCATAATCATTTCACTTTTTGGCAACATTTCATTAAGAGTGAGGTCAAAATTGTTGAAATTTAGCAATTATTTAAACAAATGGCTATTATTTATAACCATCTTCTTCGTCATTAATGCGAGATAGTTGCTGTTTTTTCTGAAAATTGTAACTTTCTGTCCGCTTTTTACTTAGTAAAATAATAATTAATGCAAGCTAACAATAATAAGTGTTCAAATAATTGATTGTGATTTTTAACTATTTCCTCTTAGATAATTATTTTCGGAACATTATTTGATTTCAAGCAAACATAGTTAGATGTTTGCAATTGAAAATTTACTAATTTAAAACAAAAATTCTTGAAATTTGACCAATTTTAAATTAAAAACTTCACACTCAAACAATTTCAAATTTAGTATTACAAAATTGTACAATGTTTGTCTTATTTAAAATTACACTTGAGAGTGCAAAAAAAATATATATTTTTTAAATTATTACAACATTATTTTTTCTGGAATTTTTCAATTTATATGGCATTGAAAATGTTTTTAGCTGTACAATACAATTTCGAGTTCGTCAATACTGAAAGCAACTGCTTTAACATTGTACAATTTTAAGCCTTTTTCGTCTCAGAGAAATAGATTGTCTAATCTTTTAGGCTTTCAATTTTTATTTGTTCAATTTTGAAAACTGTTTTTGTCTAGATATCTTTGAAATATCTCGAAATCTTTTAAATTTTGGAAATTTAATTATATCCTTTAAATCTTTTGGAATACTTTGAAATACCTCAAAATGATATTGAATAATCAAATATCTCTTGAAATTATTTGGAATCTGTTAAAATTTAAAACAGCTTCATATCTTCTAAATCTTGGAAAATCCCGTAAATCTTTGGAAATGATTGCAGTTTCTATAAAATCCCTAAAATTTTGTAAATATATTTGAAAGCCCTTGTTATCTTTCAATATGCTGCAAATTTATTTGGCATTCCCTGAAATTTTTGAAATCCTATGAAATAATTTGAAAACTTACATTAAGTAATTCAGTCATTCGTGTGTAGTTTCCCTATTTTTTGCATCAATTCTTTCAATATTTTAAGATTATTTCATTTAGTAGCGAGTTTCTTATAATGATTTTTCCAGAATCGCGAGAGAATCCTAAGAAATTCAATTTAGAAAATCATTATAGGCCTATACTGTGTTTGAAATTCAAGAATTTTAAATCAGACTAAAATCAAATTCAAAATCCCATTCAACGTCCAATAATCAAGTCAATGTATAGAATTCCTGAAAATAAAACAAGAATTCAACGATCGAATTTGGACAACCACCACAAAATGCTCCTATTGCAATTCCTAAAAAAAAAAATATATAAAAATTTGTTCCTTTGGACAAAAATAAAAAAGAGGAAAGAAAAATGAGAAGGCAACCAACCTAATCCCCTTTCTTCTCATTTTTATTTATTTCATCTTTTTTATTTTTATTATTATCAAATCACAATATGTGATACAATATGTATGTTGTGGTGTTTGTCCCAATTTGATCGTTGAATTCTTGTTTTATTTTCAGGAATTCTATACATGTACTGTATTTCTCATAATATTTTTCCATATAGTTGTGACGATCATAACAGTAAGTTACGAACTCATCAAACAGTTTTTGAATTATAAAAAAATGTTTGCACATAAAAATGTAATGCGTAGGTGTTGTGAAAATTCTTGTTCAATGTCGCTCGTTCACGATTGTCACGTTTAGATCTGGTCTACTCTTGACATTTCCAAGCCTAATAAATAAAGATTTCCTATTTCACAGAAAGAAAAGTATATTTTACAAAACAGTTGATTTCTTTCGCTCCATTTCCCCACCTAACTGTAGATAAGCATGTTTGTCAATAATGTGATAATGGCTAGTATATAAGCAAGTGCGACACGTATAAAATATCTTGTCAGTCGCGGGTATAGAACTTCTTTCAGAAGCAGTTCTGCCTCTCCGAGAAGTCCTCACTCTTCTCAAGAGCCAGTACTGCTTCTGAAAGAATTTCTATAGCCGCGACTGACAAGATTAAGCATACTTGTCGAACTGGCTTATATTCTGGCCATTATCACATTATTGACCAACATGATTATCTAGACTGCCGTACAAACTAAAAAGATACGTAAGTCCAATCTCACTCGAACTGAGAAAATCGAGAAAAACTGTTTGCCTAAAGAACTCTAATATCGAATAAAAATTTGAATAATCCAGATAGGGTAAGGAGGGGCAGCGCCAACCGGTGGGCAAATGCGACTTTGCTTATAACATCGCTATTATTTAACAATTTTAATATTACTTTGCATTAAATAAATCTATGATACCATAGAGATAGTGTTACGTACTAAATTCTTGAAAATTGACGATGTAAAAGAAGAATAATGCAGAAAAAAGTTTTGACAACGAAAGAATGGAAGATTCGCTGGCAGAAATATAAATTTTTCAACATTAATGGCAATACTTACAGTATGAAAATTTGATATTTTGACAGATTACACAATATCACATTATTTCATTATAATAGTTGAACCTAATTCAAGTCCCAAATATTTTAAATATCGTAAATAAATGAGGCCTCACCAGTGGGGCAAGCATGACGAAAATAATAGCTAACACGTGCTTAGGTTATAAACGTATCATAAGTTTTGTCGATAAGTGATCGGTAATGTAGAACAGCCACTTATCTTCTGGGCTATATGCAAGAAACTATTAAATATTATTATTTTAAATCCGGTCGGTAGAGCGTGTGTTTTGTATTGGTATGGTAGAATCCTTTGCGCAAAGTCCGTCTCTAGTGCAATGTGTCAACGCATAAGAGGTTATATCACAGCTATCACTATTTTTATTAAAAATAACTTATTCTTCTTGCTGAAAATGTTTTAAGGTAAATTTTCCAGTATATAAAATACCACAGAAGCGAACCATCATGTTTTGCCATCTTCAGATGTTTTGATTTTCATAAAAAGCTGCGGTTGGCTTTGCCCTCGGGTGTGGGGCAAAGCCGACGAAATACAGCTTGTTGGAAATAATTGAATTATTAAATCATTGTTTCATTAATGTAATTAATACTTATAGAAATATGAAATACAGTAATGTAGGACTCGAAATAAAAAGTGGATCAGTTCCACATCTTATTAACTTTAAAAAAATCATTGACTGTTAACTGGCTGGCGGTGCCCCTCCTTACCCAGACCATTCGGTTAAAAATAGTTTGTTCTTTCATATTTCGCAATGAAAATTTGATTTTTAAAACAATTTCTATTAGAAAATGCACTTGCGATTTGTTACTAGTCACAGAAAGTCAAAAATATAAGGAAAAAAAACACAAAGTCACTTGCGGACTTATTTCCTTTGGATTTCCGATCAGAGCCCGAGCAATACAAGTCGAAAACATACGTAAGGGCAAGCGATTCTTTCCGTTTGTAAATTCGCTTCGCGCTAGGTCACTTTTACAAGGCAAAAAAGACACAAAGTTCTTTAGGTTCTTTTTTATTTGTATGCTGATGACGTATTACATGCCTTGTACAAATTTCAGGACACGCAAAGTGCTTTGTGTATCTTTTCATGTTGTATTGTTTAACTTTTTCGACTTTCCTCATTTATAAACAATTTTTTTTGCAATTAATATAAATAATCAATCATTTTTATTAACACAGTTAGACGCAGCTTTCTCTTACGAATACAACGATACCAAAAACTCATTTTTCATAAAAATGTCACTCATATATCTTTCTAGTTTGGACGGTAGTAAAGTTAGGTGGAGAAATGTAGCGAAAAAAATCCACTGGTTTGTAAAACATATTGGAAATATCCAGAGTGTATCAGATCTGAACGTGACAATCGTAAATGAGCGACATTAAAAAAGAATTTTCACAACACATATGACATTTTGTTGTACATTTTTTGGGTTCACCATTTTTTTCATAATCAGAAAACTGTTCAATGGGTTCGTTATTTACTGTTATGATCGTTACAACCATATGAAAAAATATTATGAGAAATTCAGTGTAGGCCTGCAATGATTTTTCTAAATTGAATTTCTTATAATTTTCTCTCGATTCTGGAGAAATCATTATAAGAAACTCGCTATTGAAAAAAATGATGTTAAAATATTGTAAGAAATTATGAAAAAAATAGACAAACTAGACACAAATGATTGAATTATTTTGAAACTTATTGTTTTTCCTTGAATTTTGCCAAATAATTTTGCAGGATTTTGAAAGATTACAAGAGATTTTAAAGATGCTTGCAAGATTTTAGGCATTTTATAGAAAGATCAATTATGTCCAAGGATTTACGGGATTTTCAAGATTTAAAATGAATCAAGCTATTTTAAGTTTTGACAGATTTCAAAGAATTTCAAAAGGATTTTTATTTTTCAAGGTTATTTTAAGTTATTTCAAAGAATTTAAGTAGATTAAACAAATTTCGAGATATTTCAAAGATTTATGGACAAGAACAGTTTTCAAACTTAAATCGATAAAAATTAAAAGCCTAAAAGATTAAACAATTCATTTCTTTGAGATGGAAAAGACTTAAAATTGTACAATGTTAAATCAGGTGCTTTTAATATTGACGAATTCAAAATTGTATTGTACAGTTGATAAAATTTGCATTTCCATATAAAATGAGAAATTCAAGAAATAATAATAAATTTTATATTTCTGATTTCTAAGTAGTCAGAAGGGCTCAATTGTAGTTTCTGACATTTTTTGAATTTTCAAACTCGAAACTTCTAAACTTTGCAAATTTATAAACTTATATCGTAAAAATTAAAAAAAAAATGTATTGTAATCTCAAGTGACATTTAAAGTGACTAGATCTATTTTTTGAATAAGAATTGATGATAATTATGCTTAGAATTAAAGAATTTCAAATTGCAAGCACTCAAAATTAAATGATTCTAAAAATGTTCAAAATGACATAATTCTGAATAAGACACATCCATATATAATTATGTATGTTCAAATTTGGAACGGTTTGGTTATGCAGTTTTAGTTGAATTCTGCAAATATTTAAAATTGTACAATTTTGTAATATTAAATTTGAACTTGTCTGATAGTGAAGTTTTAAATTTGAAATTGGTCAAATTTCAATGATTTTTGTTTTAAATTAATGAATTTTCAATTATAAAGATTTGAATTTGTAACTCTCTAACCATGCCTATTTGAATTTAATTATTGAAACACTAAAAATTCTACAATTATATAGATCTTATCGTTTTTAAATGGAAACAATTGTTTACCTGTCTAGGGCTTCGATCTGAAAATACAAATTCAAACTCTTTTAATTTGAAATTATTCGAACATTCGAAACTTTATTTCCGTTCAATTTTTCAATTTGAAAATGAACGATTGAATATAAAGAGAAACGAAAATGAAAATATCTAAATTAAAATTTTCTAAATTACGTAAAGTATTGCTGGAATTAACGTGAATTTTGTTTTTCATGCAAAAATCTTATAATAGTGAATTTTCAAATAGGTTTTATTTCTAAAAACACGAATTGTGAATTTACAGCATTTTAGAGTGTAAAATTCACATAACGTAATAAAGTTCTATTGCTTTAGCAGCATGTGAATTTATTTTGGTTGATTGTATGGGTATACCATTCTTTTTCTAGATAGATTCTCTTATTTGTAAATACATTTTTTCACTTTTCTTATTTACACAGTATTTTGCAACAATTTTTTTAATCGGTGTTGAGAGGTTTATGAAAAATCGAATCAATTTTAATTTGAAAAAAGAGCTCTCAATCGGATGAAAATTGTGACCTATGAACTGATTTTACTAACGTACATTCATTATTGAAAAAAGTGATTTTAATTATAAAAATGGATAATTTTTCATTGTTAACAAAGAACTCCATTCCGGTACATCAAAGAAAGTCGTGGCTAGACGTCCATCTCTTTTAAGATGATTTTGAAACTGAATTATTCAACATTATTAATAAATAACATAATTAGCATCGAGACAGCGTAAAGGGGCTCCCCGATGCAGATACTGAGGTTTGATCCATAATATGGATCTGCACTACTAACCGATGGTAAATCTACCTTACCGATCGATAGTAAATCTGCATTACTGACTGTTGCTAAATCTGCTTCACCAGTCGATGGTAATCATTTGGTACCGGTAACTCAGCATGGAACAGAACCTTGCTCGGTCAGTGAGTATTCATGTAGCCCCATAGCTCTACTACTGACGTAGTTTATGGATGGCTCCCAATCTGTTATGTTAATCTGCCGTTTCAGTTAATATTTAAATTATATGAATGTTCTCAAGTGAAAAAAAATGTCGAAGTAATTTAATTAAAAGTCTTCTCATACTAGTATTGAATAATTTTAAGACATTCATTGTTCGATTGACGGTTATATAAAATTACATTTATATTTCATATTTTAAAATAGGGAAGATAGGGGTCATCTTCAATGGCACATGATATGGGGGCCGGTTCACCGACATGTTAAAAATTGTCACACGAGGGAGGGGTGAGTCAAAAATCATTAAAAATAGCATCACGTAATATGTGGACGCTCGCTCATGACCTAAATTACTGGAAGAAGTATGAATCCAATCAAAATTCCGAAGGTTTGAGGTCTCCTTTCTGAATAAAATAAACTACATCCTGACAGATTTGTTTGTTCCAATTGCATAAATATTTTCCTCGATGTTCTTCTTACCCGCCTGATTCATATTTGGAGGATACCCTTTTTGGAGATCGAATAATCTCGCTTACACTGCAGTATAGTGTCACGTCCTGTGACGTACTATAACTATAATATTTATAATTATATTATTAATCATCGCTACATTTATACATGTAATTTATGTTGTTGATTATGAAAGAAAAGGATTATGTTTTTATAAATACGCACAAACTCGCGCATATTTATTTGTATTTATCATGATAAAATCAATAGTCCAAACTCTGCAGTACTAACCAAGTAATTTAGACGTCTTGATTTTTATATACATCGCTGAAAGAATATCTCCGCCTCCGAAGATCCGTATGAAGTTAATAAAAATTAGTCACGAAACATTATGGAGGGTAGCTCAATGGCCAGCTCCTGGACTCAAGGGACAGCACCCCCTGGTACTACCCCTTCAGATCTAGACATCTGGACATCAATAGATTTTGATTGTTACGATTTTGATTGTGATGAGAATGCGATCCGATGTATATAAACACAGAATCAAAATTAGAACATCAGCTACTATCTACATTCAATATCGGGTGGAAGCTCTGCTCTAGAGGACATTGAAAGGATGACTCTGTTTCTAATAAGATGTAAATATCAGATAGACTCCAGTTATTTGGAAATAATACCCAGTGGTCATCATCAAATCCAAATCATGAGATAGAAATCAGTTTAGTGTTGTGTTTCAGAAATTCAATCGAACTAAAGTCGATTTGAAATTTGACTCCCTTTTAAAGAAAGTGAACAGCCCACCCACAAAACTCCTTTGGCAATCCTGAGGATTGTCAACTATCATCACGGTTAACTACCAGTAGGAGAACTGAACCTACCTGTCGTGCAATAACCATATGTACTGATTTTACATTGACCAGTCAACCAACAGCAGAATCCAACTAAATTTCGAGAGGGACCTATTCGAAAACCAACCACTGAAACTCCGAACCTACTTTTTGGCCTAGTTCAAAAGATTTATAAGTGCAAAATCGGTGTTTGATACCGGCAAGTCCAAGGCGGGAATCATGATGAGGGTTTTCAATTCCCGGTAGAGTCTTCTGTGCACACCAAATTTATATAAAATCCAATAAAGTAAAATCAATGTAAATAAAGCAACTTAATTAATTTCCTAATTAAAATCAGCTATCGCTCTTTCAATCTTTCATTTCCTAAATTCAATAAACTTAAATAAAACGTATTCAAATGCATTCCAATGTACTTGTAGAATATTCGTGTAGTTATCTGGATCTTCGGTAGCTATTTTCATCCCTGTTTCGAAGACCTAGATTTCGTTCAAAAACGAGAAAGCCTTTTAATTAAATAATTATTTTTAACTAGGTAAGTTTTTCCCTTCGGGACGTAACAATAGTGTAGGACGCTGGATATCGATAAAGTGATATAAATGCATTTGGGCATGGTGGGAGCCTCTTTCGCGTTCCAGGCAACTCTTTATAATTAACCCCTTTACTATCACGCCTGCTTCGTGTCGGGCAACTCTTTTGTGTTCTCCTCAATCATGCTTGACCGAGTGGAAGGCCAGCCAACGGCATCGGGCTAGAGTCCTCTCTCTTTCTCTCTTCCTCTCTCTATCACTATCATTATCTCACTCTATCTTAGTCTCTGTTTTTCCCTCTCACTTCCTCGTTCTATCTTGCATCCCACATCTCGGCGATGCGATGCAAAAGGTAATTCAAGCGATTACGATGACTTTATTCTGGTGCGAATATATGTATCATCAATAGATTCAAACACATTTTTTTTTCTTAAATTTATGTTTTTTATAAACTTTGACTTCCAATGAAGTTAAATGTGAAACTGAAGCTTCCACGGAGAAAAATGGAGTTCAAAAAGCTATCCTTTCAAGAGTTTAGGTGTAAAAATATGTTTATGTTGAACTAAAACTTCCGAGGTGACAGACTAAAAAATCCAAGATGTTAAAGTTAAAGGAAAACGATATACCTCTATCGGCCGCTTGATGAAGTTTATAGTCTAATTCGTGCAAAATGCTGTAGACATCTGTTGTTCACTAGATGAAGCTTATAGTTAATGTTTCGTGTCGCACGTAAACTATTTGTGGTTAAAAGTTAATTTTCTCTTGTTGGAAAGTCTACTCATATATTTTTAGTTCAATATTCATATCGTTTGTTTACAAATTCTACTATTTGGTTACAAATTCAATTATTTTGTTGGAAATTCGACTATTTTGTTAAAAAGTCAAATTTTTTGCCAGAAATTTAACTACTTGGTTAAAAGATGAACTCTTTTGTTAGAAATTCATTTTTTTCATCTCATTGATTGACAATTTGACCATTAGTTGAAAATTTATAATTTTGGTTGAAAAGTGAACTATTTTGATCGAAAATTCAACTATTTTGTGAAAAATGCATCTTTTTTGTTGAAAGATTAATTACTTTGTTCAAAAATTCATTTTTTTCAAGATTCACCTCTTTGGTCGAAAGCTTAAATATTTGATTAAAAACGACTTTGTTTTTTTGGGTAATAAATAATTTTTTTGCCTGAAAACTTAATTATTCCATTTCTCGTTGAAAATTTGTCCTTTATAAGTTAAAAATTCAACTTTCTGGTGAAAAATGAAGGTTTGACTATTTTATCAAGAAATTCGTCTTTTTTTGTTCAGTTCAAGTAGTTAAAAATTCGTAGCATTTTTTGAAAATTAATTTTTAACTGCAAAGTCACGTATTACATTTTTGGTTGAAAATTGAATTGTTCAATTGAAAGTTCATCAGTTTTGGTTAAGAATTAAACTATTCTGTTGAAAATTCGTATGATTAGTTAAAAAATCGACTGCTCGGTTTAAAGTTTAAAAAAATTAGTTGAATCATTACCCAACTGAGACTAATTTTTAAATCAAAAAGAAGAATTTTCAACAAAAGAATTGAATTTTCAGTTGATAAAAAAAATATATCATCCGAAATGTTGAGTTCTCAAGCCAAAAAAGACAAATATCCTGCAAAACAGTTGATTTTTCAACCCGAAAATATAATTTTTTAACAAAATGATTGAATTTTCAACCCCAAAAGGACGAGCTTTCAACAAAATGAATAAATTTTCAATTAAGAAAAATACATTTTCAAACTAAAATAGAATAGTTACACTTTCAATTTAAAAAAAGTAATCTCCAACCAAAAAAAGGAATTTTCTACAAAATAGTTCAATTTTGAACCAAAACAATTAATTTTTTACTAAAATGATGAATCTTGACACCAAAAATTAGTTTTTGACCAAATAGTGGAATTTTTAAACCAAAAGATCAATTTTCAACGAAATACATAAATTTTCAATAAAACACATGAATTTTCAACAAAGTACAGGAATTTTTAACTAAAAAAGATAATTTTTCCATCAAAAATAAAAAAGTTCATTTTGCAGTTAGAAAAATAAAATTTGAAGCAAAACAAAAAAACGAATTTTCAAAATAATTGTTGAATTTTCTACCAAAGAAATGAAGTTTTAACAAAAAATATAATAGTTGAGTTTTTACTACAAAAATTAATGAATTAAAACTAAACGGATGAATTTCCATGAAAAGTTACATCTTCCGCAAAAAATGGAATTAGTTACATTTTCAATTTAATAAGTGAATTTTCTGCTAAAATAATGAACCTGCGACAAAGAAATGAATTTTTTAACAAATAGTTTAATTTTCAACACAAAAGATTAATTTTCTAACAAAAAAGACAAATTTTTAACAAAATGCATGAAACAAAAAAGTGATTAATTTTCAACTAAATAGTTGAACTTTGAACCAAAAAGATTAATTTATTACCAAAAATGGAATAGTTAAATTTTTAGTTTAAAATATAAATTATCACGAAAAAAGACCGATTTCAAACAAAGCAGTTCAACTTTGAACCAGAAAAATGAAGAAGAAAGAAAGAATAGACCAATTTTCAACTTAAAGTATGATAGTTCAATTTTCAGTACAAAAGTTCATTTTTGATCAATAAAATTGAATTTCTATAAAAAAATGTCAGTTTTCGACAGAAAGTTGAATAATTACATTTTCAGTTATTTTTGTGATAAAAAAATGACAAACGCTTATTGATGAAAAACAGACTTTTTATAGCTACGTTAGGAATCGAACCCACGTAAACTGATTGCTGGTCAGGTGCTCTTACCACTAAACTATGAAGGATCGGAACATCTGACAAGAAGAAGAAATTTCTACCAAAAAAGATTCATTTTTAACAAAATACATACATTTTTGACCACATATTACAATTTTGGAAGAAATTTTCAACCTTAGGATGACTCTACGGGTGACACTCAATTTGAAAAGGGGTTCAGGCAATTGAAGAGTGGTCTAATTTACCAAGAAGTTCTGATACGATTACGTAACTCAGTAAGAAGAAAACGGCTTGATTTGTGAAAAAGTGGCAACGGGGTCCTTCACCATAACAACGCACCTGTCCATTAATCGCAGCTTATTCAGCAATTTCTGGTGAAACGCCAGAAATTGCACAAACACCTTGCATAACTTCAGCAGCCCCCAAACAGTCTCTACTTTGCTCCCCGTGATTCCTGGTTGTTTTCTAAATTGAAATATCCTCTGAAAGGAAAACGATTTCAAGACCTAGGGGAAATAAAACAAAATGCGATGAAGCATCTGTTCAGAAGAAGTGCTTCTGAAAGTGGGAGACTTGCTGGAAGAAGGTTGCGGCTTCCAAAGAAGAATCCTTTAAAGGAGATATCATCGTCATTGAATAGAATTAATTGTTACTTCTGTTACACCACAAGGTCGGGTACTTTCCGGACAAACCTCGTACATATCGATTTTGCCAGCGTATGTAATAACCGTCCTTGTTATGTGCTTTATTTCACTTATCCACTATCCCAGAGATGACACGTATCCTGCAGAAACTGGCTGTATCACGTGCATCGTACAAGGACCAATTCTGTTTAGTAGTGCTTCTCAGGCACCATTTACTATCCCCAAGGTATATACTCGTAACTTTTTGCTAAGGGTAGTTACGTTGTTCCGTAATGGCGGAATGGGGAGTTTATGTAACTAGGCTCGTAGGCATCCTCTTATACTTAATGGAAAACTAATCAGGAAATTGTGGAAATGAAATTACTTCTTGTCCCGCGAGCAGATAGTGCACTACATTCATTGTACGGTAACCAAACACGAGAGCTAAAAATAACGTAAAAGATTGCGATTCAAATAAAAAAAAAGTTCCAGTAACACAATAATTTTGTTGAGCAGTTGAAAATTAACGCCTTATTTGAAAATTAATTTTTTGCTTTTTTATTGACAATTAATTTTTTTGTTCTCAAATAAAATTTGACTATTGCGAAATATGCACATATGTTTAAAATTTAATGTCATTTGTGGAAAATTCGTCTTTGTTGGTAGAAAATTAATCTGGTTGATTTAAAATTCAACTATTTAGAAAACATTTTTTAAGTTATTTTTTGCTTTTTCATTGATAATTAATTTTTTAGAAATAGAATATGACTATTGTAAAATATACATATATGTTGAAAATTTGATGTAATTTGTTGAAAATTCATCTTTGTTTAACAGTTTAGTAGAAAGCTAGTCTTTTTGGTTGATAAATTCAACATCTTTGAATAATTCTTTTTCCTTATTGACTGAAAATTCTTTCTTGATTGAAAATTCGTATCTTTGATTTGAAAATTCATCTGTTTTTGTAGGAATTCCATATTTTTTGGTTAAAAATGCAGCTTTTTAGTTGAGAATGAATTTTCTTTGGTTGAAAGTTTGCATATTTTCGGGTTCAAAATTTCACTGTTTTGTAGAAATTTAGTCCTTTTCGCTTAAAAATTCAATAGTATAGAAGAAATGTTAACAGTTTGGTAGAAAATTCAACTGTTTCGTATATAGCTTGTTCTTATTTTAATGAAAAGTAATTTTTTATTTAAAAATTTTTTTTCAAGAAAATTAATTTGTTTGAAAATTATTTTTTCAGTGAAATTAATTTTTGTTGAAAAAATTTATTTTTTTAAATAAAAATTAGACTGTTGAATTTTTGTTTATAAATGGATATTTTTTAGTTTAAAAACTCAGCTATTTGGTTGAAAATTTATTATAATTTCAGGAGAAAATTAGTCTTCTTGTTTTAAAATTAAGTTATTTGGTTCAAAATTCAACTGCTTTGTTGAAAATTCATCTTTTTGGGTGAAAAATTCTATTATTTACGTAGAAAATTCAACAATAATTTGTTTGTTTGTAATTCATATTTTAGGGTTGGAAATTCCACTTTTTGTAGAAAATTTATCTTTTTGGTTTCAAAATTCAACAGAATGGCAGAATTTTTAACTATTTGGTAGAAAATTTAACTGTTTTGCATGAAATTCGTTTTCTTTCAATTGAATTTTATTATTAATTGATATTTTTTGGTTTAAAAATTAAGCTATTTGGCTGAAAATTTAGTGTAATTTATTGAAATTCCTCTTTGTTGTTAGAAAATTGGTCTTCTTGATTAATGATTCAATTATTTGGTGAAAAATGTATGTATTTCGTTGAGAATTCTACTTTTGAGTAGAAAATTAAATTTCTCAAATTCAACTGTTCCGTTAAAAGCTATACTTTTTGTCTCTTTTTTCTCTTTATTGACTCAAAATTCTTTTTTAATTGAAAATTTGTCTTTTAGATTTAAAATTTCATCTATTTTGGTGAAAATTGAATCCTTTTTCCGTAAAATTTTCCCAAATCCTCTTACATTATTTTTGGATTACCCCTAAGTAAATTCAGGGGGAAAAATGTACTCAGTCGAACAAATATTTTTCGCAGTGTATTTTTTTTTAAGTGAAATTGATAAGGGTGTTTTTTGAATCCCAGTGTCTGTTATTACGGAATTTTTCTGTGACGAAGACGCAATACAAAAAAAAATCGCCAAAACCCGGGAATGGAAATTGAGAATTAAAAATTAAAAACTCGCTGTATTTCCAATTTTAATTTCTGGGTCTGGGAGATTTGTTTCCTTGTGCATGTTTGTCGCTGCGGAAAATTTTAATCTATGCGAGAGAATTCTCAGAAAATGACTCAAGAACATTTAGAAATTCGGAAAACAAGACATTATTCAAACTTTTTTTTAACGCAAGTAACTAAGCTGCATATCTATCTATTCCAAATTATTTATATGTATATTTGCATGATCTCAATACGCTACTTTTTTGCGGAATCACAAATTACACTTCCGGAATTTTTTTTTAACCAGTCTTACTACCTGACGGAGCCTTTAAAAAAATTAATGATGAATTAATTTCCAGATTTCTACAAAAATTTGAAAGCCCCATAAATGATATTTCATAAAACATCCTAATGTTCATGGCAATTTAATTTTTATTTTTTCACAAACTTTTTTCTCATCGATTCTTACTTAAGTTTTAATAATTATGCGGTTTTAACAAACAATGACTTAATATGTACAAATATTGTTCTTGAAAAAAAATTGTTTGATGATAAATTTTTTTCAGCGAATTCACCCAGGTCCAATAATTGTAGACAAGAGTATAGGGTTTTAGTTTACCAAAAATTTGAAAAATGAAAAGAGGAATTATGTATGTCATTTAAAAAATGTTTGCTTTTAATTAAAGATATTGATTGCCTCTATGAGTTCGGCTTGAAATCCATCTAATTCAGTTTTTTGGGAGGGTGGGGCTCGTTTATTCCTGATGTTTTGTTTTAATATAGATAGATTAGTCTCATACCACACCTTGTCGTTATATATGTATTGTGTCTGGACTAACAATTTCTGTAAAAGATTATATTACACACTAAATAAAAAAGTATAGTTTTTTTTCTATCCCGAAGAGGAT
Source organism: Andricus quercusramuli (assembly GCA_932178445.1). Taxonomy (NCBI): domain Eukaryota; kingdom Metazoa; phylum Arthropoda; class Insecta; order Hymenoptera; family Cynipidae; genus Andricus; species Andricus quercusramuli. Next base: position 615,604 of record CAKNXH010001294.1, on the reverse strand, counting down.
TAAAAAATTGGCCACTGATAAGTTAAAAGTTGCCACTGCAGTTGCAATTTCTTTAAAATGTTTCTCATATTCAAGATGCTTCTCATTTATAAAATGAAATTGTTAGACGAACCAATCCCATTGGTAAAAAGTCGTCCATAAACTACATTACGAATTTTGTGCCATTTTTGACGCCGCCCATTCACCCCAAGAACAAAATCAATTTTTAACCAAACAGTTGCAAATAACAAAAAACAATCAAATAGTTGAACTTTCAAGCAAAAAAAGTTCATTTTCAACCAAGAAATATAAATTTTCCAGCAAGGAAGATGACTTTTCTTCCATAAAATATGAATTTTCAATCCGAAAAGACGAAATTTTAATAAAAGAGTTAAATTTTCTACCAAAAAGGATGGCTTTATCAAAATAGTTGAATTTTCAACTTACAAAGTTTTATTTTCAACTAAATGGTCGACATTTTCAAACAAAAAAAAAGATTAAAATTCAATCCAAAACAGTTGATTTTTCATACCAAAAAGAACAAATTTTTAGAAGACAGTTGCATTTTTGACCCGAAAAGTCGAATCTTCAACAAATAAGTTCATTTTGAAAACGAAAAGATGACTTTTCTATCGTAAGTGATGAATTTTCTATCAAGAAACGAATTTTTAACAATACAATTGAATCCTTAACCGAAAAGATGAAGTTTCATTCAAGAAAGATAAACTTTAAAACGAATATTCTAATTTCCAACGAAAGAATATTTTTTTCAATGGAAAGTAGAAATTTTTAGTTTAAAAATGAATTTTTCAAACAAATCGAATTTTTAACCTGTTGAATTAATTCAAGCAAGACGAATTTCTAACCAAAAAGTTTCATTTTATAACAAATTGTTGAATTTTCATGCCAAACAGACCAATTTTCAACCGAACGGTTGAATTTTCAAACAAAAAGGATGGATTTTCAACTAAGAAAGTTAATTTTCAACCAAAAAAGATTACTTTTCAACCATAAAGAATGAATCTGCAATCCAAATGTACAAAATTTTAACAAACCAGTTGAATTTTCATCTAAAAAAGACGACTTCATCAAAATAGTTGAATTATCAACCTACCAGGTGTAACTAAATGGTGGAAATTTTCAAACCAGAAAGATTGAAATTCAATCAAAACAGTTAAATCTTCAAGCCAGAAAGATGATTTTTTTAGAAGACAGTTTAATTTTCAACCCGAAAAGTTCACTTTCAACCCAGAAAGATGACTTTTCTACCATGAATGATGAATTTTCTATCAAAAAATGAATTTTCAACAATATAGTTGAGTCCTTGACCGAATAGATGAAGTTTTATTAAAAAAAGATGAACTTTAAAACAAATATTTAAATTTTCAACTGAAAAATATTTTTTTCAATCAACAGTAGAATTTTTCAAATGTTTTGTTTAAAAAATGAATTTTTCAAATAAAACGAATTTTCAACCAGTTGAATTAAATCAAACAAGACGAATTTTTACTCAAATAGTCTTCAAAAAAAAAAGATTTAAATTCAATCAAGGTCAGTTAAAGCTTCAAATCAAAAAGATGATTTTTCTAGAAGGCAGTTAAATTTTCAACTCGGAAAGTTCATTTTTAACCCAGAAAGATGACTTTTCTACCATAAATGATGAATTTTCTACCAAAAGACAAATTTTTAACAAAATAGCTAAATCCTCTAGATGAATTTTCAATCAAGAAAGTCTAATTTTCTATACAAAACAGATCAATTTTCAAGTAAAATTATGCAACAATTGTAACAATTTTTTAAAAAGTTTTCAAACTTTAAACCAAGTAGTTTATTTTTTAACCAAAAATACGAATTTTCAACAGAATAGTTGAATCCTCGACCAAAGTAGATTAACTCACAAGAAAAAGGATTAAAGATGATATTTTTACTAATTTTTCTAATTTAAGATATCATGCTCGAATAAAGAACGGAAAAGTTACATTTTCAGTTCAAAAAGTTAATTCCTGATAATGAAAAAAAAGTAATTTTCAACAAAACATTGACACTTTCAACCAAAGAGATGAATTAAGAAAAAAAAAAAATATATATATATATATTTAGCAAAGTATTCCAAATTTCAACCAAGTACTTGCATTTTTTGAAAAAAACATGACTTTTTAACAAAATAGTAACATTTTCAACAAAAAAATAAATTTTTAACCAAATAGTAGAATTTGTACCTAAACTTAATGTTTTCTAAGTTCGTAACTCTTAAACTCAAATTCGTAGCATAGTTCATTGACGGCCCCTAATAACTTATATTGAAAGTTGACTGCGTTCATAATTTTTCAGTTTTTGGAATAAATTAGCTTCAAGGTTGTTAAATTTTGTAGCCTTGCAATTAAAAATATTTCCAATCAGGGGATCTTCTATAAATTTGCCCACTTTTTCTCTAATTTGATCTATTATGTAATAGGAGATTTAATAATTATACAACTACAAAATAGAACAATTGAATATTTTTATAGGCTCAGGCTTGAAGTTTTACCGTTTTTTGTATTGAAAAATTATTGAATTACACAGTAAACTATACACATAACAATTATATAGAGATATCTATCAAAATTTATCAAACTTGAAATTCAAAATAATGAAAGAATTATTCTCTCCAAGGAAATGGTATGTAATAAATAATAATACCGGAATATTGTATTGCATTACACTGGATCAAAATTAAATGATCTTGTGTCTAGCGCAAAAGAAGAAAATTTTCATTATTGAGTATATTTTTCCTTTTTTTAACGCTTTCGTTATTGATACATCATTTCCAAATTGAGAAAACCAATTTAATTTTTTTTTCAGGTTCCAAGATGACGAAAGCTCCTGGGGTGAGTCATCAATCTCCAATTTTTAGGGTTCCCCTTCTAAGTTCCCCTCCTTAGGGCAGGAAGTAGGGGAGTGAGGAGAAATTAAGGGAGGGGCAGTAGGGAAAATGGGAGTGGAGAAGTAAGAGAAATGAGGAATGGAGAAGTATGGGAAGTGAGGGAAAATGAGAAGAGGCGAAGTAGGGGAAATGAGGGAAGTGGAAGTAAGGGAAGTGAGAAAATGAGGGGGAGTCGGAGAAGTGATGAGGAATAAGTGAAAGGGAAGCAGGGGAAATTATGGGGGAGGAAGTATGGGGAGTCAGGGTTAATGTGGGGAAAAGAAAGAGTGGATTTCAGGGGAAAGAAGAAGAGGGTAAGTACGGGAAGTAAGGGGACAAAAAGATTTGGGAGGGTAGAGAAAGTAGAAGAAGTGGAGGAAATGAAAGGAGGGGAGGAAAGGGAATGTACCGGAGTGGAACTAGGGTCAGTGAGGAGAAGTGGAGTATAGGGGAAGTAAAGGGTAATGTGGGAGGTGAAGGACAAGTTTTTTGAGAGGTATTGAGGTATGGGGAAGTGAGGAGAAATTTGAATGAAGTAGATGAGGATGAAGTTGGGGAAGGGAGAGGAAGTAAATGCTGAAATGGATAAAGGTCTGGGAAGTGGAGGTCTTAACTTATAATCTTATATGCTTCGAAACCCTTTTTTGTAGGCGAGCGGCGCCTATTTTGACTAATTTTTCATTGATATACTGTGCATTTGTTATCTTTTAATTACGGTTAGGAAAAATATCAAAAAGTTATATTATTACCTAATTTGTACTTCTCATGACCTTCCTCTAAAAAGGGTGGATCATCCCTTTTCAATAAGAAGAAGTATATAGGTAAGATTCAGTTTCCTTCTCCAAGTATAAATTTTTTTTCTTTCATGAAAATACATTTCAAGCATTGGAGTTCAATGAAAGTCAATCAGATATTCCCTTACAGAAAAACTCGATTTGAACTGAGAGGGCTCAACTTTCGATATAAATGAAGCTTTTCTATCTTCATCGCAAAGTCTTCGGTGCTTAGTATATTAGCAGATACTTTTCCCTTTTTATAAAAAAATTATTTTTTTCTCCTATTTTCAAAAAACATCCCCTCTTACCCCTTTTTTTCATTTTTTTGCTTAAATGCGAACTGCAAATAAATGCATTTTTCGTTCATAATTCATCTTATTCGTTTAAAAGTTCTACTATTTGGTTGAAAGTTTAAGTAATTCGTTAAAAGGTCAACTATTTTGTTCAAAATTAATCTCTTTGGTCGAAAATTCAACCACTTGTTGAAGCTTGAACTACTTTGTAGAAAACTCATTTCTATGGTAGAAAATTGAACTATTTTGTTGACAATTCGTAGTTTCTTGCTTCCAAATTAATTTTATCAACTGAAAATTCAACTCTTCTATTTTTTTCCGAAAATATATCGTTCATAGTTAAAATTTAACTGTTACATTGTTTGTTCAGAAATAATTTTTGTTGTTGAAAATCCAACTACTTAGTTGAAAGATGAACTACTTTGTTGAAAATTCGTTTCATTGATTAAAGATTGAACTATTTTGTTCAAGATTTGTTCTGTTTTAGTTGAAAGTTTTTTTTTTTTAACTAAAAAACCTTCTTGATTCCAAATTTAACTGCTTGGTTGTAAATTGAACTACTTTGATAAAAATTCAATTTATTAGTTGAAGCTCCATCTATTTCTATTTGATAGAAAATTCAAGTATTTTTTAAAGGTTCGTTTATTTTTTAGTTGAAAATTAATGTTTTCTTTTACTATATCCTTTTTGGTTGAAAACGTATCGTTTTTAGTTTAAAATTCAAGTATTTTATTGAAATATCATCTTCTTGGTATACAAATTCATCACTTTTGGTAGAAATTTGATCTTTTTTGGTCAGAAATACAACTGTTTGGTTAAAAATTATTCTCTCTTCTTGAGCATTCATTTTTTTTGTTTGTTGAAAATTCGTCTTTTTTGGTTGAATTAAAACTCGTAGAGCACCGAAATATTCCATAATATCTAATTAATTTCCAAAGATATCCTGTGGATATCTTATAGAGATCTGCTGGATATTTGCGAGATATCTGTACAAGGCGGAAATTTCTATATCTCTGGGATATCCATGCAATAACCTGCGATGTTTTTTGACGTTTATGGGTTATTCAAATGTCCAATGTAAGAAGTTATAATTTTCTAAATATTTCAAGTTGGACATTTGGATATCCAAGAAACATCCAAAAAACATCCCAGGATATTTGATGGGTATCCCAAGGATATAACAATTCCCGCTTTTAAGGAATATCCCCCAAATGTCTAGCAGATATCTGTATGATATCCACAGGATATCTTTGGGCATTAAGTGGATATCCTGAAATATCTCGGTGCTGTACGGGACTTATTTTGAAGAAAAATTAAAATAAGTTTTGCCTGAAATATCAGCTATAACGTTCTTTGTTGAGAATTAATTTTTCTGTTTAAATTTGACTATTTTTCATTTCAAATTAAATTTTTTTGCTGGAATATCAAGCATTATATTCTTTGTTGAGTACTAATTTTTTTTTTAATAATTCAACTACTTGGTTGAAAGTTGAGCTTGTTTGTTAAAAATTATTTTTTTTTTGTTTGTTGAAGAATCATTATTTCAGTATAAAATTTGAATATTTGGTTGAAAACTAAAGTATTTTGTCAAAAATTTAACTATTTCGTTGAAAATTAAATTATTTTATTGAAAATTTAACTGTTTTGTTGGAAATCCGTCTTTTTAGATAGAAAATTAATATTCTTTTATTAAAAATTCAACTATTTTGTTGGAAATGGAATCTTAAACTTGAAAGCTGAAGCGTTTCATATTGAGTTCACTCTGGTATCTACGGGATCTGTGGTATTTGGGGCCATCCATAAACTACGTTAACAATTTCAAAGGGAGTCAGTATGTTTCTTGATGATATACTTTAAAAAGTATGCAAATTTTGCGAAACATGGACCCTGTTTTTCTCTTTTTTCAATAATTATTTTTTCCCCTATTTTCAAGAAACTTCGCCTTTTTTTTTATGTGAACTGAGTTAATAGAACCCAGTGAGAAAATCCATCTATTCTTGGTTGAAAGTTAATCTTTTTGGTTTAGAAGTCTGCCATTCTATTTTTGGATGGCAATAAATCTCGTTTTGTTACAAATTCTTCTATTTGATCGAAAATTTAATATTTTTGTTTAAAATGTATCATTTTGTTACAGAATTAATTATTTTGTTTCAAAATGCAAGTGTTTTGTTGAAAAGTCATTTTTTATGGTCAAAAATGTAACTAGCTGAACTTTTATCCTAGTAGTTGAATTTTCAACCAAAAAAGATAAATTCTCAATGATAAATTTAATAGTTGAATTTTTAACTAAAAACGATCGATTTTCAACCAAATATAGAATTGTTAAATTTTTGGTTGAGAAAATTAATTTTCTACAAAAAAACGACGAATTTTCAACAAAATAGTTCAATCTTCAATCAAATAGTATAATTTTTAACAAAAAGAGATTAATTCTGAACCGAAAACATAATAGTAGACTTTTAAATTAATAATAATGAACTTCCGATGACAAATAGTTCGATTTTCTTTTTTGTTGAAGAAAAACGAAAAGAGGGTAATAGTGGAAAGAATGAGAATTCTGTTATTAAGATGCCTTAATTATAAATTAAAATATGTGATTATAATTCTTTCAAATATTTCAAAAAATCGTCACATTTATTTCTTCTTCTTAAAATTAAAAAATTTAGCTTTTCCAGAAAACGATGTGAGATTAAAAATTGTGAAGATAGTCTTTTTGTAGGAATTTTTCCAAGAAACACTTTTTCTCGCTTAACTCTTTTTCATGTGTTCTGAATAATTTAGAGAAATTTTTTTATTACTTTTATGGCACAAAAGGCTGTTATCATTAAGTGAAAATTTGCATGAGCTCTAAAAAATTCTCATTCTCGACTTTGTAAAAAATATTTTCACAATTTCAAATTAAATTTTCATATAGGTTCACATGCTTGGTAACTTAACAAGGGTTCTGTGCACGTTTTCATGGTTCAATAGTTAGTTCACCCTAGCAGGTGTTCATACACGTGAGCCATAAAATACAGAAATCCTATGTAAGAATACATAAAGCGAATCGTTAAATCAAAGCTTCTTGAAATTCAATTACGTCTTTGAATATGAAGTGTAAACACAGTAAAAAAGGGCCTTTCAAAAACTACGTCACCCTATTGTAAATACCTTTGATTAATTTTCAGTCAAGAACAATGACTTTTCTACAATTAAAGGATGAATCTTCAATCTAAAGGGAAATATTTCGAAAGAAAACAGTTAAATTTTCTTTGAAAAAACCTAACTTCAACAAAATAATTAAACTTTCAATAAAATAGTTTAATTTTGTACCAAAAAACTGAATTCTCAACCAAGAAGAATATTTTTCTACTAAAAGACGATTTTTCAACAAAAAACATGCATTTTTAACCAAATATTAGAATTTTCAACTAAAAAAGATAAGTTTTAAACCAAAAATAGAATAGTTAAATTTTCGCTCAAAAAAATTATTTTTCAACATAAAACACGAATTTTAAACAAATTAAATTCTACCAAAAATGCAACTCAAAATCGATCAATTTTCGCCCAAGTAGATGCATTTTAAATCAAAAAGGATAAATTTTGAATTGAGAAGGTTAATTTTCTGCCAAAATGACAAATTTTGAACAATATTGTTAAATCCACAAACAAAACAGATTAATTTTCAATCAGCTCGTTGCATTTTTAATCAAAATGGATGAATCTTCAACAAAAGACATGTATTTCCAGCCAAAACTGGAATAGTTAAATTTTCAGTGTGAAAAATTACTTTTCAAGAAGAAAATAAAATAAATTTCAACCAGAAATGATGAACTATTAACAAACAACATTAATTTTGTACCCAAATAGATGAAATTTCAATAAAATACAAGAATTTTGTAGCAAATAGTTCAATTCGAAATTTATAAAGGATACATTTTTATCCGAAAATGGAACAGTTACATTCCATACTAAAAATGAATTTTCAACCTAAAGAAACGAATGTCCAACACAATACTTAAGTTTTCAAATAAAAAGTTTCATTTTCAACCAAAAAGTTTATTTTTCTTACAAAAAGGTAAGTTTAAAAAAAATTAATTTTCAACCAAAAAATATTAACTTTCAACAGCAGAATTAATTCACGGCCGAATAAATGAATCCTCAATCAAATATGAGATTAATTTTTAACCAATCAGATGCATTTTTAAACAAAAAGGATGACATTTCAACCAAGAAGATTGATTTTCGACCACAAAAGACAAATTTCAAACAAAATTGTTAAATCCACCAACAAAAAGATTAATTTTTAACCAAGCAGTTACATTTTCAAGCAACGAGGATCAATTTTCAACCAAAAAGATTAATTTTTACCAAAAAGAAGAATTTTCTAATAGAAAAGATCAATTTTCAATCTAAAATATCAATTTGCAACAAAAAATGGAATAGTTACCTTTTTCAAGTAAGAAAATCAATTTTTAACCGAAAAAAATGAATTAAAATCAGCAAAATAGTTCAATTTTCCACCAGAGATGAATTTTCAATTAAAATAATAAATCTTCGAAAAAAAAGGAATTTTCAAGGAAAGAGTTCAACGTTGAAGTAAATACTTGGATTTTCAAGAAAATATTTTTATATTGTTGTGTGATGTACTCTGTGGAAAATTCATTTTATTAGTTGAAGATCTGTCTCTTTGTTTGAAAATTTGTTTTTCTTGTTGTTGAAAATCATTTTTAGTTTAAAATTCAACTATTTGGTTGAAAATAAACTTCTTTGTTGAAAATTTGTATTTCTGGATTGAAAATTTAACTCTTTGGGTTAAAAATATCTCTTTTGGTAGAAAATTCAATTTTTTGGTAGAAAATTAATATTTTCGAGGAGAAAATTGATCTATTTTGTGGAGGAATCGTCTCTTTGGCTTGAAAATTTAACAATTTTGTTGAAATTTATTTCTGTTTTGAATTAACAATCTTTCTTATTAAATTCGTCTCTCTATCACCAAAAAATTTGACTGCTTGGTTGGAAGTTGATCTTATTTGTTGAAAATTAATTTTTTGTATTTGAAGATTCATCATTTCAGTTGAAAACTCAACATTCGTCTTTTTGGATAAAAAATTCGTCCCTCTGGTTTGCCAATTCAACTGTTTGATGAATCATTTTTTTTTGTTGAAGGTTGACCTATTTAGTTGAAAATTCAACGATTTTGTTGAAAAATTGTCTTTTTGTATAAAAAAATTCGCTCTCTAGATTGAAAATTCAACGGTTTTGTTGAAAATTCGTCTTTTTGGATAGAGAATTCGTTCTTTTTTATCGAAAATTCAAATGTCTTTTAAAAAATTCGTATTTCTGGCTTGAAAGATCAACTATTTTGTTATTTTTTTGTTTCTGACTCATTGCAACTGTTGGGTCGAAAATTCAAATATTTTGTTTAAAATTCATCCCTTTCGCTTGAAAGGCCAAACATTTGATTGTAAATGCAACTAATTTGTTGTTAAATAATTTCGTTCTTAAAAATTTAACTAATTGTATGGAAATATAAATTTTTGGTTTGAAAATTCTAAGATTTTGTTGACCATTTTTTTTTAAATTTTGTCTTTTTGGATAAAAAATTCGTCCTTCTGGATTGAAAATTGAACTGTTTTCTTGAACATTCCATTTTTGGATAGAAAATTCTCCCTGTTTGATCGAAAATTCAACTATCTTCTACAAAATTCGCCCTTTCGGCTTGAAAGTTCAACTATTTGGATGTGAATGCAGCTGTTTCGTCTCAAACTAATTTTCTTATTTATTGAAAATTCAACTATTTGGTTGAAAAATCATCTTTCTTTGTTGGATTTAATATGGAACCTATACATTAACTTTTATTCAAAAGATTTTTTTCAAAATTGCTTGAAGTAATTTTTGAATATCCACAATAATATAACTATACGTACTAAGTTATTATTATGTTCAGACTTTGAGTTTAAAAATGATAGCATGGAATATTGTAGAATCACCATAAGAAGGAATGGACGTTGCCCCACGTTTTGCGGCTTTTGCGCTGTGGATAATCCTTCGCGCGAGGTGAACGTATCACCATTTTTCTTTTATAGCAAGGGTGAAAGTCAGTGGGTTGAAAAATTATTTGCTAGATACTTCGTTACTTTACCCTCATGATTTTTATTGGATATGCATTATTTATCACGTGATACCAGGACGTTGATCGTCCCGAGAAATCGTGAAAACCCGAGAATGAAATTATCAAAAGTTCTATAACGCTTCTAATATGAAATTATTCCATTTTGAAAGATAATTAAAATTTGCCCTGGAATAATTGTCCTACTTGGTTTCACTGGATTCAGGAACTACTTCGCGCTTTCCTAAAACTATGAATAAATAATTCTGAATTGACTGGGAAAATTGATATATTCGCCAGAGAGAAGTCATAAACCGTAAAAAAAAACCGGGAATATTAAATTTAAATTAACTCATCAATTTACTCATGATATTATTTGAAATAATAATTATATCGATCGATATTATCAATCTAATGTAATTGACTCTAAACCTGTGAAGGTTGATATTTCGAAAAAATCCCAGCCATAATCTTCGTTTTATGCGCCATAAGCCTATAAAATAAACTTTGCGGCAGATGATGCTTTTATTATAGGACGTAGATTGCCAGTCTTCGTGTTTAAAGATAAATTGTTACTTTTCCATGGAAATTGAAAATTGAGAAATTGAAAATAGTGTCATGCAATGTTGCAAATATTACATCGAGGGATAGCCTATTTGTGTTAGAGGTCGTGCATAAATTAAGTAACACTTTTTTGAGGGGGGGGGGGGG
>CAKNXH010001294.1:594068-604752 GCA_932178445.1 Andricus quercusramuli | reverse complement strand
ACGTTGGAATCCCTTCAATCTGGTAAAATCCTTTGAAATCTCTGAAATCCCTAAGATCCGTAGGAAACACTAGAAGTCCCAAGAAATTTCATTTCATTTATTCCCTAAAGTTATGTAGAAATCAGTTAGAATTCCTTACAATCTTTCAAACATCCCTAATATCCTAGATATCTTTTCAAATCCTTCGAAATGTTCGGAAATCCTACGAAATTCTTTGAAAATGCTTAAAAATTTGTTATCGAATTGAATTCGTTGAAATTTTTTTAATACGCTTAACACTTTAAGATTCTTTGAAATACCTGGAAATTTATAACATTCATTCTATCTTATGAAATCCCTAGTAATCCCACAAAAATCGAATTAAATCCCGTAAAACATTTTTAAATTTATAATATCTTTCAAACATCCTTCAGAAATAATGAAACCTTTAAAACCCCTAAAATCCCGTAAAATCTACAAAATCAGATGAAATCCTTTTTGATTCCTTGAAATCTCTGATATTTTTGGAAACTCCTTGCAATCCTTTAAAATGCCCTGAAAATTTTTCAATACCTTGAAATTGTTGAAACCCCTTGAAATTCACTGAAATCTATTAAAGGAACCCCTTGAATTCTGTTAAAATCCTCTGAAATCTCTAGAAAAAACTACGAATTTTTAAAATCCCTTGTAATCTGTTGAAACTCTTTGCAATCTCATAGAATCTTTTAATTTCTTTTGAAATCCTTTGCATTCTTCACATGTCATAAATTCCTTCAAATCTTCCAAATCTTTTCAACTTCTGAAATCTTACTAAATCTTTTGAAACTCCTTAGTTTAATCTCCTTCAATTTCCAGCGTTGAAATATGTAAATTGTTTAATTTTGAACAGCGATGTTTTCTGAAAAATATTTGGTGTTGATCAATATTTTGTATTCCATAAACAAATTTAATAAACAAATTAATATTTTAGGCATTTTTAAGCGACAAGGAATCGATTTTTCTTTTGATCTTGTTGAAATTATATTTCCAACAATGTTTTATAGGAAAATTATGCCATGCATCTTTAATCATTCATTTGATAAACAAATGTACATTTCAGTCAGTTATAGGCAGAAAAAAATCGCTATTTATTTTGTTATTTTTCAAATTATATTGACAATAATGTGTCACATTCTAATCTTGTTAACATTATTTTGCGAATAATGTTCTTTGACAAAATTTTCTGATAAAATGGAATTTGTAAAATTTACTAACGAGTTATGTTTAGAAATTTAAAAATTCGGTAGCTGAATGCTATAACGGTACATCCTTGCATTTTTAAGAATCACTTGTTTTACTTTTATTTAAAAAACAATATTAAGAATGAATGAAAAACAAGGGACATATAAAAATACAAGAATACTGATATTGCTCTGTTATCTCAACATAAATACGATGGAGAACTCCTTCTTTTTATCCATAGATGCCTAAACTTTACATTTGTGTATATGATCGGTTCATTAAATGAAAAAATATTGAAAAATGGCAAAATTTATTCTGGATACATCTTTGGAAATATAATTGCAACAACACTAGAAGTAAGAGCGAGTTGTTTTTACCTGAAAACGCATGAAATGTGCATTTGTAATATAATTACATCAAGACTAGAAGAAAAAACAATTTCTTTCTGCCTGTGAATGTCTGCGATCTACAAATGTTCATATAATTTGTTTATAAATTAAGTTATTAGTGATGCATAGCAACATCTTTCCAGAAAACATGATTCGTAATAAAATTACATTTATTTATAATTATTAATTATAGGCTCTCATGCATAATACAGCACAAAGAAAGGGAAAAAGTATGTGTTTAAAAAATGAAAATTGACCAAAGTTAATGAAAACAAAAGGAAAATTCGAAGATAATATGTTGAAGAATTAAATATAAGAGTTTAGCAGTGATTAATTTCAAGATATCAAGAGCCGGGTTCGAATTAATAATTGTACAAATGTTTAAAAGAGAAATTTTTTAAATAATACAGGAAATGTGCATTTCTAACATCAAATGGTAGATTATTACATAAATGGACTCTTCTTACTAAAGATGACCTTTGAATCTTACACATTCTGTGCAAAAGAATCTTGAGAATTGATTTTCTTATACAAAGCTTAGACTGTCCTGGAAGGTCTCTGTCTACAAATTGAACGAGGTTAAATACTCAGGAGCTTTGTTCTGAAAAAGAGTGTAGAGCGAATTACCCATAAAGAATTGTCTTCTCTTCGCAACATTAAGGCGCTTCAAACGAGTCTCGGTTTCGTTTGATCCACTTTGCGTCTAAAAGGATGAATTGTTGAACGTCATAATTCTACCGCATAATCTGAAGGCAGTTATGCCGGTATTCACAGAGAGCTTTTTTCGAAAAATGTTATTATTTTTTCTTGTAATTGAAAATGGAGTGTGTCTTTTCGCCTGAAACCCGCAACTCCGGCAGTTTAGCGTACACAATAGTCGGAGTGTTGCTGGTTTCAGGCGGAAAAACACTCCATTTTCAATTACAAAAAAAAACAACATTTGTCTTCTGTTAATACATTTTCCAGAAAAAGCTCTCTGTCAAAACTCGTATTTTTGCCTTCAGATTGTGTGGTAAAAATATTACGTTCAACAATTCATCCCTTTAGACTTTTAATGGATTAAGCAAAACCGAGACTCGTTTGAAGCGCCTCTTAAGCAGACAAGCCGTATGTCCAGTGGTATAGTCCTAAAAGTAAAAGTGACCTGGCGGTACTTTTCAAAAACTACGTTACCTGTTTCATGGAGGGGAGGGGGTTGAACTAAGTTTTTTAATAAAGTAAGTTTGGTAACAAGGATTATAAGTCGAAATAACGTTACGAACTTACAAGGGGGGTTAGGTTGGTCTCCGGCGTCGCTTTTTTTGTTAGTTTGCAGGTGAAGAGTGGATCCCAGACTGTGGAACAAAAAATATGAATTTTTGGCGAACGTTCACATTTAGGGGTTGTAATCAACCCCTCTATATTTTTGAGTCCTTGGGTTTTTTAAGAGGTATCATTGTTTTTTATTTATTTTTTGTACACAAAATTGTTGTAATTAATGTTGTATTACAATATAAGCGTAAGTTGTAAAAAAAAACTTACCCTATAGAGTATCATAATTTGGAAAATCTACCCCTACAATGCTTCGCCGTATGGCATGCCATATGTACATGCCTGAACCTAAATAAAAATTCTTTAAACAGTTCTGTTATATGTATCATCATTAAAATTGCCTGCTAAACAAAACAAAAAAGTTTTTTAGGGGTGGTTCTTACATAACAGGGGCTTATTAATACAAGACCGAGTGCCATAGTTTACAAAAAATCAGTTATATTGTTATTCATTGTCCAAACCAAATATTTTAATCCATTACTTACAGAAATGTTATATTAATAAATATATTTCTTATTCATTCATAATATTAAAGGGATGGATTTCACCAAATTTAGGGGTTATTTCGAATAACACTGATGATTCTTAATAGAATTTAATATCAAAATAAGATGTTCGCAGCAACAAAGTCCAAAATCTTCAATTATATGACATATGGCGAAGCATTCTAGGGGTAGATTTTCTAAATTATGATGCGCTATGGAGTCAGTCTTTTTACAACTCACGCTCATATTGTAATACAGCATCATGTAGAACAAATCTGTGTAGAAACAATAAATAAAAAACAATGTTACTTTCAGAACACCAAAAGACTCAAAAATATAGAAGGGGTGATTTCAACCCCTAAATTTGAACGTTTGCCCAATTTTGTTTTCATAGTCTGGGATCCTCTTTTCACCTGCAAAGTAACACAAAAATCGGCGTCGGGACACCCACCTAAACCCCCTTGTTAGATGACGAAAACGGAAAACTAATAATTTTAGAACTTGAACCCAATAAGAAAAACCAACTTTATTTTTCAGTAAAAGTTCATTTTTTGATTGAAGAGGCTACTATTATACTTTTTGTTCGGAATTCATCTCGATTTGTTTTTTAATTAATTTATTGAAAATGCAATTTATATAGTTGAAAAGTCATCTTTTTTCAACGAAAATTCAACTTATTTGTTAAAAATTTATTTTTTTCAGTGAAGGTTAAACTCTTTGTTCGGAAATTCAACTATTTTGATGAAAATTCGTTTCATGTTTGGTTGAAAATAAATTTTTTAAATTGAAAATTAAACAATTTTATATTTGGTTGGAAATGTATCTTTTTCAGTTAAAAATTTAACTATGTGGCTAAGAACTTATCTTTTTTAGTTGAAAGTTTAACTTTTTGGTTAAAAAATTCTTCTTTCTTTGTAGAAATATAATCTTCTTGGTTGAAAGTGAATTATTTTTGGGTAAAAATGCAATTGTTTGGTTGAAATATCAACTCACACATGCTTCGTTGAGAATTTATCTTTTTTGGTTGAAAAGTCAATTATTTGATTGACAATTAAAATTTTCTGTTGGAAAATCATATTTTTGGTAATCATATTTTTGGGTTCAAAGTTTAATTTTTTTGGAAATAATTCGTCTTCTGGGCTTTGAAATTGAGTATTCTTTTATTGAACATTCGTGTATTTTGTTCAAAATTCGCCTTTTTTGGTAGAACATTAATATTCTTAGTCCAAAATTCATCTTTTCGATTGAAAATTTAATAACTTTGTTACAGATTAATTTTGTTTGTTGAAAATGATTTTTTTTTCATCCAAAAATTCAAATATTCCATGTTTAATTGAAACTTTATCTTGTATATTGGATAAGTTGGAAATTCGTCTTCTTTGATAGAATATTAATCTTCTTAGTCGAAAATTAATCTTTTTGGTTGAAAATATAACAATTTTATTAAAAATTCGCTTTTTTCGTTGAAAGTTATTATTTTTATCAGAGTTTTTATCTGAAAATGTAACTATTCCATTCTCGATTAAAACTTTATCGTGTATCTTGTGTAGGTTGAAAATTCAACTATTTGGTAGAAAATTATTCGTATTCTCTTTTGTTAAAAATTCAACTCTCTTCTAAAAAATTGGTCTTTTTGTCTTGAAAATTCAAATATTTTCAGGATTTTTAATCTTTTTTGTTGAATTTTCAATTCAACTGTTTGGCTAAAAATCTAATTATTTTTGTATTCAGCTGTTTTGTTGAAGTCATCATTTTTGGTTGAAAATTCAACTAGGTTGCATCCTTCTGGGTTGAAAATGAATCTTCTATCGTAGAGAAGTCTGGTTGAAAAGTAACTTTTTTGTTAAAACTTAAACTGTCTTCGAAAAAATTTGGCTTTTTGGCTTGAAAATTGTACTATTTTGTTAAATCCTAAACTATTTTTTAAGAACTCTTCTCCTTTACTAAAAAGTTTATCAATTTGGTTGGTTATGCAACTGATTGGTTGAAAATTATTATTATTTTTTTTTTGAAAATTCATCTTTTTGTGTTGAAAATTCATCTCTTGGAGTATGTAATATTTTTTGGTTGATAATTCAAATATTTTGGTTAAAAATGTAATGTATGTTCTACATGAATTTCATTTAAAAAAATGTATAAAGGCAAAACCCGTACTTTAGCGAATGGCTACGTTACTTACGGGGGAGGAGCGGAGGTCAAAAAAGCCCAAAACTGCTTACATAGTTTATGGATGGTCCATTGATGAAAAAATTTTCTTTTTGACAAGAAAGTGGCGTGGCGCCATCTGGCCTTCAAAAAGAAAGTACCCAGGCGGCGCCACACACTGGGGATAGAGCACTAATTTTGTTCAAAACCACCTAGAGGTCACAAATCTTGATCGAATTGAATAATTGTTTATTAGAAATATTAATAATTGAATTTCGAAGAGACTCACTTAGCCTAAATTAAAAAAAAAAATTTAATTACAAAACTTATGAAACCTTATCCAAAAACCCTGAACATTGAACTCGAGACTCACATTTCTGAAAGCAAGTAACCCACATCCCATCCAATGAACACTAAAGCCATATATCCTTAACCTATACACCCTAAACCCACTAAACAAAAACCCGTAAACCCTAGACCCATAAACCGTCAACCGATAAACCCTAATCCCATTAACCCTAAATCCACAAACTTCAACCCATAAAGTCTAGACCCATGAACCGTCAACCCATAAACCCTTAAACCACTGACCCTAAACCTACAAATCCCAACCCATACACACTAAACCCATAAACCCTAAACCCAATGTTCAAACATTTTTTATATAAACTTTCATAATGCATCATCCGCTTTGATTGACAAATTTTCAATTTTTTTGAAATTTACTTTATCATTGGTTTTTGAAAATTTATTATTTCGTAATTATTGTAAATGTATCGTTTTTGTATTATAAAACTTCTACATTCTGGTAAATTAGAAAAAATGCAGACTGTTATTATAATATAGTTAGAATGCTGATAAGTAAAAAATTGCATTACAAAGTACAAATTTGATTTCAATTTTGTTTTTCAATCTTTATTTGTTTCTTCTGCTAAGGAGTGTATTCTACAGGGTGTATAGATTAACATTTATGGGTTTAGGATTTATTTTGCTGTTTATTGGTTGGGATTTGTAGGTTTAAGGTTTATGGGTTAAGCGTTTAGGGTTTATGGGTTGGGATTTGTGGGTTTCGGGTTTATGAGTTTAGGGTTTATGGGTTGAGATTCATGGGTTTAGGGTTTATGGGTTGAGATTTATGGGTTCAGGGTTTATGGGTTGAGATTTATGGGTTTAAGGTTTATGGGTTGGGATTTGTGGTTTAGGGTTAGTTGGTTCCAGGAATGTGAATATCGAGTTTAATGTTCAATGATGAGGTTTCATAAGTCTTCTAATTAAAAAAAAAAATTAATTCTGACATTTAGGCGATCTAGTCTCTTCGAAATTCAATTAGTAACATTTCTGAAAAATAAATATTTAATTCGGTCAATATTTGTGACCTCTAGATGGTTTTGAACCTCGACTATACCACTTTCCTTATTCCTTATAGTTTCCTTATTCCTTATTCCTTAGTCCTTATTCCTATACAGTTGTTGTATAATTCTGTATGTTTTCCTCGAGATGCTCTGTACTTGTTCCTTCCAGGACAAGGTACGTTTATGGAAATATCCCAGATCTTTAACCACTTCCGAGAAAGGGATAGTGAGGCTCTCGATACAAAGGGGCGGAAATGATTCCAGAGTTTCAAGTGACGGAGATGAAGTAGGTCCAACAACAATTGCCTGCGTTTTGCCCGGGTTAAGAGTAAGTCCATTCTTCCAGGCATATAAATGTCGGCGATGTGCATTTGTTTATATTATTTGTTTATAGAATTGATTAATAACATCCGATCTTAAACTTTAATGGTCAAGTATCATCCTAACGATGGAAGCAAGGAATTTCTGAGCAGAAATATTCTTTGAAGATAAATAACTCCTAATGTCGTTTATTCATTAATACGATTTGCTTTTGAGGATTAATTAAGTTTAACATGAATAATTGTTTAAATATAATCATTTTTTTAAAACAAAAAAAAATTCATTTATTTTTCTGCACAAATTTCCAGACGATATGCATATAATTTTTTTAACAAATTCCAATGTATTTTTGAACCACTCTACTGTGCACCCTTGTGATGGTTCTGCTCGCATCAGTGAACTCTGCAATTCTTCCTGAGTTTTCAAAGTTCATTGAAACACGCCAACTTTATGATTACCTTGACCCACTCTAGCTATCTTTTTTAGAGCACAAATATTTTCTACTGTATTTTGTGAATGCAGAAAAAATATTTTGCGGTTATTCATATATCTATGCAGAAGCTATGAACGACCTTTGTTTGGTGTTCACGGAAACAGTTTTTCCACAGAGGCTTTTGTTCTCTCTTATTCCTAAGCATCCTTTCATGAAAATAAGAGGTTTGGAGATAGTTTCTTAATTAGCCTTTTTCAGTTTATCTAGAATTCAAGTGTTGATATTTGATGGATTGTATTATTCGATCAAGATGATCGTAGGTCAGAAAAAAACTTGGAAATGAGGCAAAAGTAAGAGAATTTTATTGGTCAAGGAAATTCAGGGAAAAAAACAACACTGTTAGAAAA
Source organism: Andricus quercusramuli (assembly GCA_932178445.1). NCBI lineage: Eukaryota > Metazoa > Arthropoda > Insecta > Hymenoptera > Cynipidae > Andricus > Andricus quercusramuli. The sequence goes on along the minus strand of CAKNXH010001294.1, from coordinate 596,709 downwards.
ATCTCTACTTAATTTAGCATACATGTCATGGAAGCAAAAATGCACAACATGAAATTAAATTTAGTATACCAGCGTACAGTAAATTTAGTATATTTATACTGAATTTAGTACACGCGTATACTAAATTTCATATACGTTTATACTAAATTCAGTATGAATATACTAAATTTACTCTACGCTGGTATACTAAATTTAATTTCAGGTTATGCATTCTTGCTTCCATTACATGTATACTAAATTTAGTAGAGATTTTTCTAACAGTGAAGGATTTTGACGATAATCTAGCAAAAGTCTGGGAATTTCTATAAGAGGCACTTTAAATAACTGTCAAGGTTAATAAAAATGAAAATTTTAAATTAATTAATTAATTAAATGAAAAATCAGGGAATTTTCAGAATAATCTTTTGCGATTAGCTTGATATAATGTTCTTGTCAATAATTTCTTTGCCTTGTGCATGTGGCCATTTCTCTTTTTGCAGTTTCTCCCTCCTGACCATTACATTAATAGTTAAAAATTTCATTATTAGATTGAAAATTGAACAATATAATTGAAAATTCATCCTTTCTGTTGAAAATCCATCGGATTGTTGAAAATTTGTCTTATTGTGTTGGAAATTAAGCTCTTTAGGTATAAAATGACCTTTTTCTTGAAAATTCATATTTTGTTGTTGACATTTCAACAGAAATCTTTCATTCTTGAAAATTGAACTTTTTTTCTGAAAATTATTCTTTTTGATTAAAAATTCATCTGGTTTATTAGAAATTTACGTCTCTTTTGGATAAAAATGCCACTGTTTGGTTTAAAATTAATCTTCTTTGATTGATAATTCAACTATTCTATTGAAAAATTGATTGATCAACTACTTGACTACAAGTTAAGCTACTTCGTTAAAAATTTATTCTTTCGGTTCAGGATTCGTCTCATTGATTAGAAGTTTGAATATTTTATTGAAAATTGTTTTTATTTTCCTTGAATAGTATATTGTAGACCAAGACAGCGAAATAGTCTTTTTACGGCCAAGCGTGAGTTTGCACAAAGACTTCGCTGCATCGGTAACACATTATTTTATGTAATAAGAGTATGGCTTCCGAGTTTTCTCATGATATTACGTCACAGGATTGAGGATAGTTTGAAGGGACAAGTACCGCGTAGAACAGTGCACGTGGGTACACTGTTATAAAAATCTCTACTAAATTTAGCATACATGTAATGGAAGCCAAAATGCACAACATGAAATTAAATTTAGTGTACTAGCGTACAGTAAATTCAGTATATTTATACTGAATTTAGTACACGCGTATACTAAATTTCATATGCGTGTATACTAAATTCAGTAAGAATATACTAAATTTACTGTACGCTGGTATACTAAATTTAATTTCAGGTTATGCATTCTTGCTTCCATTACATGTATACTAAATTTAGTAGAGAATTTTCTAACAGTGTAGAAGTAACGAACGCGCATGCGTGCGCATTTCTCGCGGTCAATAAAGTGCACTTTACCGGCCTAGGTCCATAAAGTACCGCACCACCAACAAAAGACCTACTTTGCTGTTCAAAAACAGGTATTTTTGGTAGAAAACTAATCTTCTTAGTTTAAAATTTCCCCTTTGTTATAAAATTTCAGCTGTATGGCTAAAAATTAATTTTTTTCTTTAAAATTCATATTTTTGTGTTAAAAAACCCTATTTTTTGTTAAAAACTTACCTTTTCGGCTTGAAAATTCAACAGTATGGTAGACTTTTTAACTATTTTGTGAAGAAGATAACTGTTTCTCATAGAAATAGTTTCAAAAAATTAAACTTGGGTAAAATTATATATTTTTTAGTTTGAAAGGTCAGCTATTCAGTTGATAATTTAATGTAATTTGTTGAAAATTCGTCTCTGTTGGTAGAAAACTCATCTCCTTGATTAAAAATTCAACTATTTGGTTACAAATTCATGTATATTTTTGAAAATTTGTCTTTTTAGTAGACAATTAATCTTCTTAGTTGAAAATTTATTTTTTGGTTCGAAAGTGTAAATATTTTATTGAAAATTCCACTTTTTGGTTAAAAATTTATGTATTTTGTTGGAAATTCATCTTTTCTGACTAGAAAATTCTAACTTTTTGATGAAATTTTGTTTCTTTATTGATTGAAAGATCTTTCCTTGCTGGGTTCATTTAAACTATTTCTGATTTTAAATGAAAATCTCCCCTTGCTTAAAATATCAACTATTATATTTTTTTTCTTTTGAGTTCATCTTTTTTTTGTTGAAAATACGTGACAACTTATTTGAAAATTGAACTACTTTTTCAATTAAAAACAAACAGTAAGATTTGACCAAACTCCCCTCACCCAAATCGTCTTACTTTATTTTTAGATGATCTATAAATAAATTCACGAAACAATGTTATCGGCAAAAATCATGTTAGATAGACTGTGGGGGGGGGGGGGGTCAAAACTTTTGGATCCTAAGAAAGGGAGGGACGTGGTTCAAAATTCTAGAAAAAAAACTAAAAATAAGGTCTGATAATTAGAGGGCTCAATTTTTTCAAGGTTGGCTAGAGTACGGGGTAAATTCGGCTGGTGTACAGAGTAAAGTTGGCTACAGCACGGGGTAAATTCAGTTATTGTACAGAGTAAAGTTGGCTAGAGT